>JAZGTJ010003757.1:0-28655 GCA_036877575.1 Botia almorhae
CATGAGTGATCAGACTGAGCATGAGTGATCAGACTGAACATGAGTGATCAGACTGAGCATGAGTGATCAGACTGAACATGAGTGATCAGACTGGGCATGAGTGATCAGACTGAGCATGCTCAGTACTGCTATCACAATCAGAATGAACACATAACATTTCTGTTCACTCACACACAATGACTTAAATCTACAACTTTCAAAGTAATCTTTTTCTGCATTAGATGTTTCAATCAATCTTTCATATATTTTTTTACAGTGTATAATTCATTTTAAGATATATAAATTAGAATCTATAGGTTGCTCCTGCATTTGTCCTTGTTTTCAGGGCTACATATTTAAAGTCAGCATTGCTTTTATACAGAATTGTAAGTGTCGACAGAATAAACCGTTTGACATGATGACTCTATGAATCAAGGTTAGCATCTTGACTCTGGAATGGCTGTTGCAACTGAGAGTGTTGTTTTTACACAGAATAAATCATTTATGAGAGCTGGAGCCTCAGATTTGTTGCATGGTATGATATCTCGATTTTCTAAGAGCTTCTTTTGTGACAGCAGGATGCTTTCAATGCAAGATGGGTTATAATGAGGGCTACAGTCTGAAGACAGGAGCAGTCACAAGTGTAGAGCCACAGAAATCAAGAGAAAACTGTTCTCTGGAGAAGGTGCTTCTAACACAGCATTGTATGGTTTTGTGAGGCTATCTGAAATGGCTTATGAAACTTTGGGTTCTTTCTAACCTCTTGAAAAGCACAACTGGTGACCCTACATTATTGTGTGATGACTACAAAGGCCCATCATAATCAGCGGGAATGTATGTTACGCTGACAAAACTCCGTTTCGCAGTCCATTCTTTTTGTAAGTGTATATTTTATTGCTCAGAGACTGATGGCAGACAGGCTTTTAGACACCTGCTAGCATTGCTCCCACGGCTGCCAGTATAAGTGACCACTTTTGCCTCGTTTTAAAGTATAAAGCATTAGAATAAACACAAAGGCAGGAAAAGCGAATATATTCCATTTTCTTACATTGTCCGTTTTTAATGGTGTGTGAGGTACATTCATCTTCTGCCTCACGAACCATTTGCATTAAATCAACATGCTGTTAAACATTCATTATTATACAAACAAAATCAGACCCTCAACAAAATATCAGAATTTAGTCACTTCTTTGGTTTTACATGTTGCTGTCTTTACACGATTGTCAGAGATGATCATCTAAATGTTGTACTCGATATGAGGATCATTTTTAGCTCCTTGTATGCAGTATGACATCAGCATGGTGTAGGACATGGTATATTTTAATAGGGTTCAGTTAAAAGTGCATGTGAAGAAGTCTCTGCTTCAGCTACTGAAACCAAATACTTCAAAGGATTAATAGCATATTTGTGCTTTAAATCTTCCCCTTAGTTGTTTTCTGGCAGTTCCACAAGCATTTTGAGGGAATGCTTGTTTTTTTGTCAGCAGAAATCTTAATGCTTCAGCTGTAAATCTTCAGAGTAACTGCAACATTTCTGGCTGACTCAGGATCTACAAAATCAAGATAATATTTGTTCACAGCCTTCACCAGCTGTTGTTTTCATATGTGTACAAAGACACAGGTATTAGCAATCAAGCCTCAACTATATATGACCAATATGACAAGAGCAAGCCTATGATAACAAGAGCAGTGCAGTAGATCTGTGGCCCACAGGAGGTCTACAAAGTGCTCCTAAGCTGTGTGCCGTTTTCGATATGCCTCTTGGAAATTACAGTGAGTGGCTTTCCTGTAATTGTGTGTTTTGGTTCTTTTTAACTTCCAGCTGAGATGATCTCCTGTACTCCTACTGTTTAATTATAATATAGTAAATGATCGTTTCCTGTTCATTTAACAACACCCTCCCCCCACTTCCTTTTACACAAGACAGTCGATTCAATAAAAGCGTTTCATGATGGTTGCTTGTTTCAGTTCGTTTGGTATCTCCAAGGACAGATTTACTGCAGTATATGCTGGCGATAGGGATGAAATTTAAACTTCAAACACAGTAAAGTCTCAGTTAACATGACTATTGGTTTGGCATGTTCAGTCAGTCTCAACAACAGAGCTGGTGATTACTCTTGTATACAGTCACAGTAGCTGGCAGTTTGGTATAGTAGAGCTGCTAATCATACCCACTCTGGCATTAGAGGCCTGCCATGTCCATAAGCAGCGCACACACAGCTGGAATCAGAGAGGAAGGCATATGAATTACTTGATTGCTTACTGCTGTTAGCCACATGGAAGTGATTCCATTAATTCATATTTCACCTTCTCATTTAGTAGTCTGCAATGGTTAAATGGCACTTCAGGATGCTGATGGTCGGCAGTATCTCACCATGTAATCTAATGTAATAGCCAATGTGCCACCTGTCTCGACTGGTCAGTCAGGGTGAAAACTGCCTCAGCACAAGAATATAAGCACAGTGAAATTGCATTTGATGAAAATTCGTCCCAATGCATTACTGTGGAATGAGGCTGGAGTTATTTTGTGATTGTTAAAAAGTAATAATAACTGTTCCACATCACTGTTCCAAGCATCCTTACATTAGGGCCATTGTACGATCATCAGTTCTTTTCAGAGGAATTTCCACCAAATATATTTAGCATATTTTACACACTTTTGTTTATTTTTGTATTTTATTCCTGTTAAATTGAAGCCATTTAATCTCCCCTCAGTCTCTGTTAAAAATCACTAAAAATCGCCTCTGAACCAGTCAAAACATAATGAAATGTTAAGTTTTTTTTTTACTGTCAATAAGTACAATAAGTAGCAGTAACTAGAGTATGTTTACTAGTAAACTGTTTACATGCACACCAGATTTTACACAGAGTGTACAGCTATTGGAATACTTCTCTGTCATTGTAATCAACATACTGAGACATGCACATCCAGTGTTGTCTTCTGCTCACTCTTGCCTGTTATTAGGCTACAATTTTGAACAATAATTAAAACATATATTCTCCTTCATGTCCTTAATTATAGCAGATGAAGGTCGAATGGGGTAAATCTGGGCCTGTGTTTAAATAAGAGAGCAATTTATGAGATTTTCTGTTAATTTAATTAATTAAATGTTTGTACAAAAAATCTGCCTTGTAAAATATGTGAATGACACTGAGCAAATATGAGCACATTCCTAATCATATCAGTATATTTGTTTGCATGTTAACATAGTTAAAGTGTTTCATTATAGAGGAATTTGAAATTATTGAAAACTTTCATGGAATTCAATAGATTAAACGCCCTCACTGTGCTTCCAGACGACAATCAGTTCATTCAGAAAGAGCCACGTCTTGACAGCAGAGTCAATTACAAGTTTGTCAAATGACAGATCATCCATTTAATTTTAAGATGTTGATTGGTTTTTTATAATTGAGGTACACTATAAAATTAATTGTAGGATATTGCTTTGATGATTTGATGTGACAATAATTATTGCACAATATTCAATATATTTATTTTATGAATGGTAAAGTTATACTTTTATTTCATGTTGGGTGAGATAATATGCACCACCTGGGGGCACCCAACAGCTTTATTTTCAATGCATTTTTGATATGAAATATCAATTTTGGATACTTTTGCAGGGTTCACCGACTGATTGATGGTGCTGTTGTGGGTTTTTCTTTATTATGCAGAATCACTTCTCAAACCAGTGGGTTCCATTGCCAAAAAATAGACTTTATTGTTAAAATAAAAAAAAGCCGAGTTGCTCTACAAGTCTTGGTTGAGTTAATGCATATATACATTTTCTCAATGTTATTGCCCCTCCTATATGTTACTTTGAGCATGCCTAATGCTGACTGGTGGTGTTGTTCTTCTTTCTCTGCTTATGTCAGTCTGAACCTATTTGGCTTTGGTAGCCAAAGTTACCCTTCTTTGGATTACCACATTTTTAAACCCTGCATACATTGCACAACTTCTGTATACATTTCACACCCTGTGCCGTTTTTTACATGGCCGAGACATGACACCCCAGTATACCCAGTATACTAAATAACTCATTTAGGGTTCACCACATATACTTACAAATCTACGACAGTGCCCTACCAAAAATAAAGAACCAGAGTCCTTATAAATCTTAAGGTTTTCCTAACTACATAGCATTACGCCAAGAGAGTGCATGGGGCATATGAGTCCATGTGATGAGACTCTGATGATTGCTGTCGTCCTGCATATAGATCACCACACAGATGCTTTGTGTCAGTGGCTCTCAGCAGTGGCCAATCTGTCTGTAATTACTCCCCACTGCTGCAGGGCGCCTTCCTTCCTCACCGTGCCTAGCTGATTATGAATCTGAGAGCTACGTTTCATTGGTGGAGTTAATTGAAAAGAAAAAATCAGACCTCACGGTAGAGTACAACAGGCGCAAGGAGAAATGACACCAGAGGCCTGGCTGCAAAAGACGCCAAACAGAGACGCACACAGTATGTGGTATTACAGCCTGAGGAAGTTTGACACTGTTGTGCCTTTATCTCATTCAAGAGACGAAGGCTGCTGGCTGTTTGCGAACATTATAAACGACTGCACTTGATCCCGCCAGAGCGACTGCATTACAATAAAACCATTCCGTGAGCGACACATTCTCTTCGCTGTTTTATGCATAAAGAGCAAAAACAATACAAAAATAATTCACTCACCATACATCCACTTCTGCAAGGTTGAGCGTTCTGTTAGCCGCAACATTGCATTCACGTTCCTTAATCTATATCTTTTAGTGTAGCCTCATCTAATATCATGTCATTATAATAGTTCTAGTACTGCTGTTCTACATACAGCATATCTTCTATATATTATTCTTGAGCTATAGGAAACACTTCATGGAAGAGCAGAATGTTTTATGGTGTTTTTGGTGAGTGTTAAACTTCAGCAGAGTGGAAAATAAGATACCTTCAAAATATTTGAAATACCTTCAAATAATTCAAAATGACCCTGACCAACACCTCTATCTCTGATAGATGCATATTACTGATGGCCTGGAACAAAGCTATGCAGCGATGAAAGGATGTCTGTTCCCATTGCTGAGTGAGATGCGTGATGCTTTTGTAGAGAAAAACTGACCATTTTATTTTTAGAACCAGCATGTTTCTGAGTTACCTTCACATTTACAGTAGTCACGCAGCCAGACCTTTGACGTACCGCATATGGCTCAGTCTGCATTGCAGTTTATTCTGCCAGGAAGCTGAACCTGTATAAAGTTACAGGTGTTACTGTAGCTCAGTTGGAAGAACTTTGCATTAGCATCACAAATGTCATGGGTTCAATTTCCAGGCAACACACATAGTGATAAAATATAGCTTGTGTCTAAAAAATCTAAGTTAATGATACCGTTAATACTCACTAGCTAAGTTATCTTAGTGCGACTTTTCTACAGGCAATAACAAGGCAGCTTGTAATCTCTCAGTATGGCAGTTGTACACCTGCTCTATACCTGATAATACAGAAGATTCTAGAGCAACACTTTGGAGCAACATTCTGTATGTAAAACATCGCCCATTCTCAAGAATCAGAGCTACCTTCGCCTTCAAAAATACTCTATAATTTTATCTGAAAAGGTTAATGCAAAACATTTGACATCTTCTTTGTCCACCTCAGGACCAAAGCAAGTATGTAACCCAATATTCAACATAGTGCTTATGGCAGTAAAGCAGCAGGGATGCGTTGACATTCTTGGAGATGCATCCTGTTTACTTTAATACGTCTACAATTGTGGCTACAGTGTCAACAGCTATTTATCATTATTAGTGCTAAAAAAAAGTGCTACAATACTTTAGTCCCGTCTGTTATTTTTTAAATAGATAACCAAATAAATTAAAGAGGCATCACTTACTTTCTGTGCACCTTGTAATAAATCACATCATAGCTGAAAAACACAAATTAATTTACCACGACACTTACACATCTTTTTCACAACAACAACTATTTAACAAAAAAGCCACAGTGCGACGGGCTATAAATACAGGCAAATTTTGCACTTTTCATAAAATGCATGTGACAAAAATACCTAGAGAATGTACGCATAACATGCCAATTACAGAAAATAGTTTAATTACAGAAAACGTGTATAGATTTTTCCTGTTTACATTTTAATTTTGGAAGAGATTATTTTCCTCTTTATTATCCATCATCCTCTGTTTTTGTAGCATGCTGGGTACATACCATCTGCAAAACGTGTGATCTTCATCTTTAAAAAAATCAATTCCTCTATATAAACACACCTTACAGATGTCACAGCTAATCAGTGTTGAATTATATCCTCTGTTGCCTCAAGCTGCAGTATGATTTAGTGTTGGGATGCTTGAAAATGCTTAATTGTAATTTATTAATTACAAAGACAGAGTGATTTATTACGAAATGCTGCAATCTAACATGCAAATTTGTTAAAATATGTTTATAACTAGGACTTTAAGTAGTTACAAATGTGACCCCACTTCATAAAAATGTTCTGAACCCTCAAGACATTGAGGCCAAAGAGGCAGAACAAATAAAAAAAACCTCTTACATGGAACTTAAACAGTTCTGAAAGAAACCAATAGACAGGAAACAAACCTCCTCATCTTTAAAATTTTTAATTTATTGTGTTTACTCATAATTACAAAATATTTACTCAACTTTGTGTTAACCAAATAAATGATTTTTGATGAATACAGTCTCCATTATCAGATATTGGTTTTGTTCTTGATGGTCTTACTTCACTAAATATTAATAACAATTGTATTTGTACAATTTTTTTTTTTTGCGTCTGGATGCTTCATTTCCTCTCTCATTGATGTCACCCTCCAACCTCGCTGTATTTCACATTAAAACACTGCACGGGTTGCCCAACTGAGAAAGGGCAGGAAGGCGATTTAACAACCATCATTTCCCATTTAAACACGAGGCCTCTGTGTCTAGACTGCAGATGACGTGTTCCTCATTACACCCCCGTGAGAGATGATGGCTTGTCAGGTCCTCTGCTGACATGTGCAGTGGCTTTGTGCCTCGTAGCTTTGTCTAAATGAGTGCATTCAAAAACCTACAGCATCTCTGAATATATGTTACAGCATGTGGATGATTTTAGAGAGAAAATGACAGGTTTTGAGTCACAGGAAGACTGTTGAAAAGACACAGAGTCGTGTATAACAAAGTTATGCATGGCCATTCTCGAAAATAGGTGTTAAATGTGAAGCTATTTGTTTTTTCTAAATTAGAGTTAAAATGAACGCATGTTGAGTTAATCCAATTAACCAGAATCAGACGTGGTCTGAACTCCAGCCTATAATCCGTGTCTGATGTAGCACTTCAGATCCTCTCTCATTAGCATTATGACGTGTTGTGTACCCGCTATGACTGAAATGAGTTTCTCAGAGAAGAGACATTTCTCCAGCATGGTGAGTGATAACAGGGGTGTGAGGGTTTTAACAGTACATTACAGCACCTTCCCAATGATCCAGCGCTCACCCCATCCAGCTCTCAGGCTTTCATTCACAGAGCGGAGCAACAGAAATGAACAAAGACACTGACATATAAAAGCTTGTCATTTTAATATGTTTTACAGTCATCCACTGTCCCAAAATCAGCACTGTAAGTGTTTCAAGGGTTTGAGGAACAACAACTGTCTCATGAGGGTGGTAGAAAACGGGTATTACAGCACTGCAAATGAACAACATGACAAAATCAATATAATTATAAACTTTTCATCAGTAGGTAAATAAAACTGTTGAGCTCTGTCAGATGATACAGTAGTTTAGTGTGAATACAACCACAGATCCAATAGATTTCAGTCAAAGCAAATGGCTTTTAATTCAAAGCTACATCTGGCTTAGGATATACTCTGTAAGGTGTCAAAATTAAAACTGCACCATCAAATCATAGTAAATGATTAATACTTGACTTTTCAGATATAAATGATTGTCAAGCCAAATCAATAAATCATTTGAAACAAATGTATCTCTTATAAAGAGTTGGTAATGGACATTTACAGTGATTTAATTAGACCGATACACTTTGCATGTATCTAGATATAACACATGCACACTGATAGGCTCAAGAACCTGTGACCTCTGACCTGTTGCATTTAATCACTGTATTGCCCAACGTACATTAAAGTAATTATGTACAGAAAAAAATAAGAGGACAGGTATAAACATACCAGTCCTCTAAATTCTGGCTTTTGACTAAAGTTCAAAAGGAAACTATTTTTAACACTTACCCAAACAAATACACAGATATTTAAAACCCTCACATTACCTGTTTTCCCTTTAAAGACACAATCCCAGTGAGATTAACCTGTCCAGTCTGTAAACAAAATGCAAAAGGCTTTTTGTCAGAATAATGTTCTTTTCACAATTTCATAAGGGGTGAAGCGATAACTACACTCTCACTCATCAAGGTAAGTCAAGTACACCTATTCACATAATCCACACACAACGGTGATGAGGCTGTTAAATCATCTTCATACTGATCTTGTGAGATCCCTCAGTTGAGCTGCGATCTCCATCTACTTTTCGTGGCACATACTCAATCTCAATGTTTGGTTTGGCGTTGCCTTTTCCTCGACTCCAGAGGAAGAGGAGCACCAGACAGAACAGCACCACTCCGAGGAACGAGATAAACCCCATAGTTGTAGCGATAATAAGAGTCTTCATATCAAAGGGAAAGGGATCTACAGCACCAGTCCCGTTTGCACCACTATCACTGGGCTGGTTTGAGATGAAGGCAAAGGTCTTATTGGGCTGATGGGGCCAATTAGGAGAATAGCTATGAACGTGTAGGTGGGCCAAGCGGGTGTCATTACCCCCTGCGTTGACAGCAATGCATGTGTATGTGCCATTGTCTTGTATTTGTGCATATCTAACTTCCAAGGTGCCGTCTGGAGAAACCGACAGCCGGCCGATGCTTTTAGTGGTAATAAATTGCTTTTTCGGAGACTGCCACATAATCACGGGTGCTGGGTCCCCATCTGCTTGGCAGGAGAACTGAACAGTGGTCCCTTCATCCACAAACCTATGAAGGGCTTTGTGATCCTGGATTTTGGACTTTTGACAGGTAAAATAATTGGGTGGGAGAACATCTGGAAAGTCTTTAAACTCTTTACCCTGCAAAAAATCTGGCGTTGCGCAAGATGGCTGTTGGCGGTTGAAATTTAGTCTCCATCGCCGGCGAAACACCCAGAGGAGACGACAGTCACATGCCAGGGGGTTGTCATGGAGAGCCAACGTCTCCAGGTTGCCGACCGAGTGAAAGGCAGACTCTTCTAAAGTGCTTAGACTATTGCTGGATACATTGAGGACCTGAAGGTAATTGAGTCCTCTGAAGGAATAAGGCTCAATACTGACTAGCCGGCCCCCTACCAAATGAAATGCCTGGAGCCTTAGTAAATTGTGCATTTTGTTGCCCTCCACGACCTCAATCGGATTGAAGGACAGGTTGAAAAAGCGAAGGTACACCAGGTGTTGAATGGCCTCGTAAGGGACGGCAGTGAGATTGCAGTTTGTGATACTCAAGGTTGTGATGTTCAGCCCATGGAGGGACCTAGCAGTCAAGGTTTCTAAAAGAGGCCAATCTGCTATCTCTAAGACTTTGAGTCGATAAAGCCTCCTGAAGGAAAAGTCTCGAATGATGTTGATGCTCAGATGGCGCAGCCTGAGGGTCAGCAGGTTGTGAAGATGACTGAAGGCCTCCGTTGGCATGGAGGTCAGGTTGCATCTTTCCATCGTGAGCTGCTCTAGGCTACTGAGGCCATGAAAAGCTCTGTGAGAAATAAACACCAGGTCATTGTCCCCCACCTGTAACTCTTTTAGGTTATAGAGCTCTTGAAACATATAGTCCAACAAAATGACAATTTTATTCTCACTAATATCTAACCTAGTGAGGTTACTGAGGCCGGTGAAAACACCCAACTGAATCAACTTAAGCTTGTTGTTGCGTAGTCCCAGAGTTCTTAAGCCAAGGAGGTTGCCAAAGGCCCCCGGTTCGATGACCGAAATGACGTTCTCGTTAAGCTGTAGCTCCTCCAGGTGTGGGTAGTTGAGGAATTCCTCAGGGTTGATGGCTTTCAAACGGTTCTTGCTGAGATCCAACAGACGCGTCTCAATGGGAATTCCCTCGGGGAGGGCGATCAGCTTGCGCCGGTGGCACACCACTGAGCGCTCTTGGCCACTGCACTCACAGCGAGAGGGGCAGCCAGTGGCAGAACCGGACAAGACGGTACCCAGCATCAGGATGAGAATGGGCTGCCAGCACGCCACCAGGTAGCTGTGCCCACTTGCCTCTCGAGCCACCATTTTGATGGTAACCTGCTAAGAAAGATGGTAGAGGGATTAGGTCAAAATATAGACAGAATACATGGCACAGGACAAGAAAGACAAAACATCTGAGAGACAATCTTCAAATTGCTGTTCTTAAAATAGCAAGCGTTAGAGAAAATGCTGACGTCCAAAAAAATAAACAGACTACTGCACTGGAACATGCTGTGTAAAGACAACTCACAGCTTTGATTAATGATAGAACAAGAGATATTAGAAAAAATAAAAGAAAAAAGTATAAAAAACAGAAAACAACAACTGAACGCTGGCAATGAACAAGTATAGATGCAGAGAAACTGGGTGTTTAAATGGAATCAGTTTAACTGTATGTCATATATTGTTTAATATCCAAGAGTGCACAGAAAAGCAGGCCTTCATCTCGTTTACATTAACAGCAGACAATACTGTACATCTTGACTAATTATTAATAATGATTTAAGCTGTAAAACTTTTTGGAACTAAAAAAATGTCCATATCCCATTTTAATTTGTAATGTCAATGCCACCTTGAGATTACATCAAATCAAACATGTGTAACAGAAACAGAGAAATCGAGAGGTTATTAAAACAAATTAAACTTGAACTCGCCAGTATTTAACGGTGCAAAAGCCACGTCAGCCTTCAGCCTCTGCTGGCCAAACTGATGGAGCTAGCCATCATGGTCTAACAGCTCCTTCAGCTGTGTGCTTCAGAATGATGAAGATTTGGGTTTAGGGCTCTTCAGGAGCCTTGTGAAATATTGACATGAAGAAACACAAGGCACACACAACTTGCCAGAAGGACAAACAAGTTC
Source organism: Botia almorhae (assembly GCA_036877575.1). Taxonomy (NCBI): domain Eukaryota; kingdom Metazoa; phylum Chordata; class Actinopteri; order Cypriniformes; family Botiidae; genus Botia; species Botia almorhae. The sequence goes on from JAZGTJ010003757.1 coordinate 11,094, forward strand.
CATTCAATTAGACATGAGATAGCTAATTGGACTACTCAAATACAAAACATGTTAAGTAGGTAGGTTTAATAATTAATTAGGTAAACGTGAAAGAGAAACAAAATTAAATACTCAGTGCACCAGATAATTGAGATTCATTTATGCAAATTTCCAGGTAAAGACTTGAATTTAGGAAAAACCTTAGAATAACAGTTAAAGGCATTCTAATGTAGTGTCTATTTCTGCATAAATGAATAGCAAATATTAACCTGTATTTACACATTTACTGTATTACATCCCAGGGGGAGATAGTATCATGGTTTCTAATGATGTTTAATTTAATTCTATTATTTACCCTCAAGAAACCAACAAGATGCAGAAAGAGAGTGAAAGCTCACCCCACCACACAGTGAGGCCAGAATATATTCTGATCACCTAAAACCATCTGTAAAAAGCGAGTGACAGAAAAATACTGCACGCAGCCGTCTGCTTCATGCAGTTGTGCAGAGTTGTGCAGATTCGATCTCTAACCGTCCTCAGGTGTGTCAGAGATGAGCAAGATTTTTTCAAGTTCCGGTGTGAAATTAGGTGCGTCGTTTCAACGAAAACAATTTCATATTAGTGCTCCTCAGCTAGATCAAAAGGGCCATTGTTGTCAAGGGTGCTTATCCCTCGTTCATCTGTAGAGTGTGATCTGCATACAGCCACAGAGAAGAGAGAGATTGGGCTACTGTGAGAGAATGACTACATCGATTAAACGACTCGTGTGGCAGGAGGAGGTGTGATGGTGAAGGTCATGACGTAAACAGAGCTGCCCAGACTGGGATGTTTTAATAATGGGGCATCTATCACCGTTTTGCCCTGGCTGAGCAGGCATCATGTTGTCAGCCTCTAGAGACATAACAGCAATTTCTAAAGTTCTAAAGCTATTATGTGTGACATCTCCTGTTATGTGATGTTCATTTGGGTACAATTTGCATGTCTCCCAAATAATAATAATTCGGGGATATGTCTGAGGAGCGAGGAGGTCAAAGGTGGCGCCTCATTAAAGGTTATCCACAAACTTGCTTGGTTATTTTCAACGAGCGAACAAAAGCAGATGGAAAAATCACTATAAAGTTACAACAGGTCTCTTTGGTGTGATCACAGTTTTCCTAATTAAACATGGCCATTGCATTCAAACTCAAAATTCCCTTTTTTATTCACTCTTCACACAGTACTCCCGCAGGAAATAACTGCTTTTGCGCTGAAAGTGTACCTGCTTTACCACTGATAAAAAGCTAACTGTAAACATTTGTGTTGTTATTTCTTGGATGGTGATTTGTGAATGGCTGCCAATGGGCAAACAGAAGAATTATGGTATTTTTCACTAAAAAAGCCAAATCAACATTTAGCACAAATGTTTTTTTTATTTTGACACAATATAAGTGATAGATTCAACAAACACACTCATCCATCTTTATTCAGCAGCTTCATAATAACTCTAGCTTTTCTTTTAGCCCAAATGCTAAGGTATGCAAATGCCTTCAAACTAATTTGGTCTTGGTGGTCAACTGATGGCAATTGAAAAGCCACTACACAAAGTGTTGGATTTATTATCCAATTAAAAGATTAAATCATCGTCCAGGAAGCCCCTGTTCTGTAAACATACAAATCACAGTCTGTCAGGTGACCATGAATAATGTATGAAGAGGGAAACACTGTTTCTCTCTGTAGCACTGCCAGAATATTGCATTGACAGAGTAATTCTCAATATAGTGAACTCACTCACATGGTCAATCTTATTAGTCAACACCCCCGCGTATGAGTTTCCATGTGGAGAACTGTGTCTTTGAAGGCATATCTTCAGGGCACTTAAGTCTAAGCAGTCGTTCCAGAACATATAGAGACAGAAATGTGCTACTTTAAGAAATACACAGTAGTCAATGAGAGCCATTCTACATGTGGATAAAGGCAGCACTAAAATTAGATCCTTACAGCCTGGCCAGTTGAATCTCTGGGCTGAGCAAGTGTATCAAGTACAAAGCCGTTAACAGCTCAATATTAAAGGTAATCTAAACAGGTGCAACAAGAACCAAATGAAACCGTTTACACTAAACACACGATTAAAGCTTGCTGTGTTGAGCGTACATCAACATCTAAAGGACAGACTTTTCCTTTTTAGTACAGCACTAAACATTCTCTGTATTTACTAATTACCAACCAACATTCACACAAAGCTTTGCTGCAGCCTCTCATGAGCATGACAGGCTGCGTGCTGTTTAAAGCCGCCTGCTCTTCTGAGATCTTTGTGGTGAAAATTACATTCTCCCCTGAATTCTGTTCCCTCAGTGACATGGGAAGGTCGCAGCCATTCAGCCCTGCCCCCTGACTTCAGCGGAAGAAATAAAGTGTCAACCACAAGTTTATTTTAACACAGTGCTCCTCTGAGAGAGAAGAACCCTCAGTAGTCTCTATTCTCAAATGTAATGTCCTATTTTACCACATTGCAACATCCACTGTAACTCAATATGCTGCAGTGGGCTGCAGTATCTCGCTTTCAATGTAGCATTCACATTAATCGACAGGGGTTCGAACAGGCTGTGCATGATGAAGCAGTTAAAAGGATTGTTGATCGGTCCGGTTTGATGAAATACAAGCAGATTACGTGACAGATCTTCAGGCTCACTTTTCAATTATCTGTCGTCTGCAGGTGGGAGAATTAGTGAAGCTTCCTCACAGTGTCTGTCAGCTGATGCCTTCCTGCACTAATGGAGGACTAGATCTCTGTTAGATTACCTCACCTGCCCAACACTCATGACATTAATTAAGTGTTGAGCTTCAAAGATTTGTCCTCTTCTTCACCATTTGTTACTTTCAGGGCCCTCTGTCAAGCCAGAGGGTGAAATCAATTCTGCCTCCAATGTTGGAAAACCAAGCTATTTATCTGGTTAAGGTAGAGACCTTCAATAACTTACCGAGAAAATAAATGTTTAGGACTGAAGCACAAATATGAGAATTTAACTTTGCCAACAAAACATCGTTTCTCATGGATGTTTAGTTCCCAGACAAATTACACAGACAAAACCATGCACGCCCGTCGCTGCGATATTAAAATTCATTGTCATCGGAGACCACAGAGAACGACGATCAGCTGAATTGATTTTATATTTTCGTGTTACACTGCCCATGTGTTTTAATGCTCACTGGGTGATATTCTGTCTCACCCACTCATGTACAAATGTAATTTAACCTAAAGGTCTATTTTCCTGCTCTCCCTCTCTCTTCCTCTCCCTCTCTCTTCCTCTACCTCTCTCTTCCTCTCCCTCTCTCACTCTTCTGCTCCGTCCCCTGTTTCATCTTGGTGATAACCTTGAGAAAAATATCACATTGGACCATCTTATTTTCTCTCCACATTCACCATCTTAGTCCTGACCTTGCCGTTGATCTTCAGATGGACCATGCAAGACAAATAAGCAAAGCAGGGGAGTAACCCACCTGCAGATTCCTCCACTCCTATTTATTTGGATTTTACAATCCATATAAACCCAGAGATCTGTTGCACAACGTGTGACATAAATGACAGGAAATTCATTCAATTATAGTAATTATTGACCACTTAAAAACAGTTTAACTAAACCTATTTTTATTGCTTCTCTGCTTCCTTCAATGTTTAAAGTGAGTAGTGTTGATTTGTTGCTTTAAATGATGTACTGTGTGTTTTGACACAATGTTTTCACTTTGTAAGGCTTTAGTGAAGTGTTGAAAACATTCCTGTTAGGAAATCAGTGTTACAGTCAGACTGATAAGTAAGACTGACTGAAACAATACGGTCTGCATAGTGGTTATTAACTCATTTTGATCTCCAGATGGTTATACTTTGAGGAAATCAACAGCAGCTTTTTGCTTTATATGAAAACATTATTACTATAAAAAGAAAGAACAGCTGCTGCTGCATCTATGACAATATTTTACATTATGAAAGTGTTGTATATCGTACCAAAACATGGCTGATTAAAGCAGCTGAAATACTGTGACTCGAGGTGCTGTCTTCACTCGCTACAAAAACATTCACACCTCTAGAGTTTAAGTCAAGTTAAATTTAAATCCATCATTCGAAATTCTAAAAGGGACAAATTGTAATTACATTTCTACTCACTTAAAAGTGCATCGATACGAATGCAGGAAGGAGAAACGGAGAAGAGAAACAAATAAAAGAAAAACAATAAAAAACTGCCTTCGCTTTGAGGACGGTCGAATGTGAGGCACATGCAGAAGTCTGGAATCGCAATTACAAAATGTTTCATTTCGCTTCGATTTTAATTGTTCTTTTAGAGGAAGATCAAATAATGATTCATTTGAGCTGACAAATGATAGCACTAAGCACAATGTTTCATAACAGTACAACCGTCTAATAGAAAGCTACTGCGAGTTTAAAGTATACAGAATATATATAGCTGCAGCTAACTGGCTATACGGGCCTGAGGGACTTTATCTCGTTTCTTCTGCCAATCTATTTATTCATCATCCTCTGCCTCTCCCTCTCTCCTATTCTCCTTCTCTCTTTCATTTCACAGCTCTGATCACATTGCACACATTTCAGCGGATGACGCCAGTCAGTGGTTAATAGCTGTATAAATATTCTCAATGCATAAATAGCTATCTACTAAATTGGTGGTAACTGGTCGTCTGTTCTCATGCAGTATTATAGTGGTGAAATGGCACAGGTGACCACATTCACTCTCTCCTAACTCTGTTTGTACAACTGACAACTGTTTGTAAAATCAAATTCACTTATACACTGATCATTTAAAAATTCCATGTAAAAAGTGTTTTATTGATACAGTTGTGAAAACCTGGTCATAGCTGGAGTCACGTTCGCGCACATTAATTTAATTCTGCAGGCGCACTGTGCGCTCTTTGAGAGAGACAGAGACTGGAAATCTTTTTGGTCTTTATTTTTTTCTATTTGCATTTGAGTCACTCTCCTACCAAAATTGACTGGAATATAAATAAAAGCAAAGGCAAAGAGAGATACCAATATTTTGTTTACAAATATCTGTGGTCATTTAAAATAGTGTAAAAACTGCACCGAGTTGAGACAGGCAAATAAGGTTGATGCTGTTCATCAGAACATAAGCAGCTGTATTTATCAGTATTTACAACAGCAGTTCATTAAAGAAGACCTGAGCTAAATCAATAATCAGCCCTGTTGCCCCATATATTTGTCTTCTTCCTACCTCACACAATGAACTTTGTATACACAATCAGCTTGGGTTTTAAGCCTACAGATGCAGCATATCTTCCAACTGTTCGCTTCCGTTTGACTCTTTTGATCTTGTTTTTTGATGACAGTAAGATTTAGATCAAAGCCCAAGGTTTGGAAAGCTACATTCCACTAAAGGAGAAAATAACATGGACCATGATGTTAAAACACAGGAACTCAAGATTTATCGAAACCCAAATGTCAAGCACTAAGATAACATTTTTTCACTCAAACAAAAGGTACGACTCAACTGCCAAAACTAGATTTTTGCATGGAGAGGAATATGATACAGTTCTATATAGAATGACTGTTTGATCTGAGATCATATATTTTCTTTATATGATCGTTATATGAATTTCTTTATTTCTTTTCCCCTCACAGTTTGCTATGCTTGCACTCAAACAGCATGAAAATGGAAGACACTACTGGAAAATGGAAACTAGCATCAAAAAGAAGGTTCAGACCAAGAGTGCCGAGAGGTGGCCCGGAAGTTTCCTGCTGTCATAAACTGAGTAAATGACATGAATGTTTTGACTCCGAGCATGGGTGAGATTGAACTTAGTTACGACCTGTCACACGAAAATAGGTCTTCTGACTAACTGCCTGTGGAGAAATATGTGATGGGAACAGTTTAAATAAGCATCTGTCAAGGGTTGAACATTTCACAGATGTACAGCATTTCTGAAAACTCTCGCATTGCTCTCTTAATCCTGACAATAACAGCATCCATCCCTTGTGAACGACACACGTGTGTGTCCGTCCACCTGCTGAAACGTTATAGGTTATTTCAGCACATGGTTGGGCTAAATTTGCAAAGCCCGAGATGCTGTCAGGTTCCTTGTCATCGTAAGTCTAATTGGACCTGGTTCCATGTCAATCCTGCTCTCAGCTTTCTGGAAATGCTTAATAATAATTCCATAAAAACTTTTTTTCCGTATTAAAGCTCTTGAGATTCACTTTAAATTCAACGCTACCAGCAGGCAAAGCTGGTAATTACTCCAACCACTCTTTCTCTCCTTTAAACACAGGGCTCTTTGTTTTAGGTTTAATTGAAACAAAAGAGAGAGAAATTGCGGTGAGAATATAGGGCGATCGTAATCCCGAAAGCAATCTAGCTCAAGCCGAGCTCCTTGGAGTTCTTTATCAGTGGTTCTATTAGGAAGGGGCTTATCTCACGAAATTAGCCACGGGATAATCACTCTCAAGCTTTCTAAATTATGCCAGCATTGTTCCTATGACCAGCACTCCATCCGAGGCTAATAATTGTATTACTCTGACCGGTACAATTAATGATATCTTCCACTGCTTTGTAACAAGAAGCAAACGTGTCTATTGACAGCAGCCCAGACGACGCAACTGCAGCTTCTTTGAAATGACTGACAGCATTGCCACCGATTTACAAACACAATTTCATTCACACTGAGCACATAACCCCTCAAATAGGATGGAAAATAGGGCCTGCCCCCCTCCTACATGCCTGTCTCATATTTTTTATTTTTTACATAAAGCTGTTATGATGAAATTTTAATGGAAGAGTCCACTGCAGTGAAGCGACTCTGTGGCCTTCTGAATACATTTGTGGGAGGCTGAAGTGAGCGCTCGCTGTCTGATATGGCACTCGGTCGCCTCTCACTGCCGCCCCTCGCTGGCTCGCTCGCTACGTACGGCCCATTTTAATAGTCCCTCATTTTGTGTGACAGTAATGAGCCACTTCACTGATGGCGTCTGATTCTTGCATCTCTCCACAATGAGGACAAATGCATGCCCAATTTCTCTATCTGTGCCACCGGAGCTGAAAGCAGGCCCTCGCTGAGTGCTTAAAAAAGTGTGTCGAGACGACAGGGTAAATGAATAGAAGAGCTAGCAGGGAGGGTGGAGAACGGAGGGCCGTGGGGGGGATTCAGAGGTTGCAATTGGCAAGGATCTGAATTGTAATGATTTTTGGGATTTGGACCCTTTTTTCTGCCTGTGCTGTGAATCACTGTGCATCAGGACTATAAAGCACAGGTGCTCATATATGTGTGAACACACAGCACATGCAGGCGATGCAGCTCTCCTGTAGCGCTGCCTTATCTTGTTTCATCTGGTGTTTGTTATCAGACTGCAGCATTATCATAATGCTAATACCACCAGCAGAGAATTTGCTCAATGGAAATAGTGTCTGTTAACACAACCGCCAGAAAACATATTTCATTGTAAAGACTCTTCTTCACTGCTTGATTTCTCCACTGGCAAGTTACAGCATCTCCAGGATGTACCTAAGATACGGTTGCCATGCAGTTGCTTTATGTTTCTACCCAATACATGAATAGCCCTGTGTTCAGATACAAACAGCAGAAGCAGGTCTGTGCACATTCCCTGTGTGCTTTATAAAACCTGAACACACTGAGCTGTGGATTAGAAACAGAGAAGTTCTCAAGAGCACTAGACATGTCTTCACACATCAGTACCTGCATCACTGATGGCCTGTACAGATGATGGAGACTCAATGCTCATTGACATTAGCAACTATGCATAGATGGATCTGACAGTTGTGAAAGCATGAATTTCTGATGTATCCAGCAAGACTTCCTTAATGTATTTTTGGTAGTCGGCCAAGATTAAGAAATAAAGTCTAATGTTATTCCTTTAAATGCCACTTTAACAGCAAAGGAAGTTGGATGTTCTGAGCAGTCCAACAGAGAGAAAGAGAGAGACAGGAAATTATAAAGAGAGAGAGAGAAAGAAAGAGAGAGAGAGTGTGTTCAGTCAGCTCTATAATAAATATTATGAATAAAAAACAACACTGAAAGGTGTTGAAATCAATCCCCTATTTTCAGGCATTTGATGGCTCATCTTTTAGCAATAAACCACAACAAAACCGTGGATAAGCAGCACATACACTGATAATAACTGTTTGTACTGAAGTCGTAAGTATACTTTAAAGGCTGCACTTTAGACAACATGTATTCTAAGACGGTTATAGAAAAATCCTGAGCACGAAATGGGGAGGGTGAGATGATTCTTTTAGAAACACAGTGCAGGTGAAAATATGCATGAACGCTCACACTAACAGATATTCATTTACAGTCCGATGACAGTCCACATCCAATTCAAATCTTATACCCGGTGACCCCTTAAGAACCATTATTCAGCATCTTTCTCCCCTAGTGTGTCCCCTTTCCATCTCAAACACAATTCTGCGTTAAAAAATAAACTCTGATCTTCCTTCATCGTCCACAGCACTCCAGAGTTCTCAAAATGCTCTTCAAGCAGAGAAAGCAAACTGCTCTTACCAGAAACGTCATGCAGTGCAGCCTAAATTTGGCACTTCCATTCTGCCAGAGCGCAGTTTACATCCAGATCGCGCAAGAGCGGCACAGCGGAGGCCTTTAAAGATTTTAATTAGTGAAGAAATAAAAAAACACAACAGCACACAATTCCAGAAAGCGCAAGAGCAAGAGGTGCCGAAAATGTTCCGGACGTGGAGCGGGAACGGCTACGGTCCACGGATGACACGAGAGTCTGTCCCAAATGCAGGCGCGCATGTAAACAGGAGCACACCCGTTCGTGTACATGCCATACCCAGCAGAGCGCGAGCGAGAGTGCGAGAAGACGGAGAGGGCGGAGTCGATGCTGTGCAAGGTGGAGGGAGGAGCTGTGGCGCATTGAGATGGAGAGGTGGAGGAGCAGAAAGGGAGAGAGAATCTTAAGACTGGCAGGCAGAGAGGTGTAGGAGTGTGTGTGTGTGTGTGTGGGGGGGGATAAATAGGGATAATGTAACTAATAAAATGACATTCTGCTGCTCATCACAGTGACTGCAGTGAAAAATAAGAGAGACTGGGAATTCTAGCACACCACACTCATGGGGGTACGGGCAATGAGAGAGGGGGTTTGAAAAATTTGAGGATATATTTGTGAGACCTTTCCCCACCTCACTGTCATACTGTCAGAACAGTGTGATTAATGCTGGGCTTTTATGCAAAAAGCAGCATTCATCAAAAGCAACCAGGAGCTGCAATGTGACAAACAGATGACTCATGGAGGTAAACACGCAGGGTGGATAAACAACAACCAATGGAGAGAGAGAGAGAGAGAGAGAGAGAGAGACAGAGAGAAAGAGAGGAATTTGGCCAAATGGGATGAGTCTGCTTAGCCAATAGCAATAGTGAACTGCAAGGTCAGTCTATGGGGGATTCGTCATGTGGGATATAATCAGGTGTAAGTCCTTGTAAGTCCCCACATCATTAAACTAAACAATAAACGAGAGGCAGCGGCGCGGCAGGTAGGGAGAGGAGTGAGATTACCAGAGGGGGATAATCACATGCAGATTTGATGGAGGTTGGAGGGGAAGGGTGATGTGGAGCGTGAGACAGGGGTTATTAAGCAGCACAAACTGAATGAAGAGGTGCCTCAATATTCCTTTGAGGGACAGAAAGGTACAGCCGACCCTGCGTGTCTCTACACAGTAAAACCAGATCAAGCCACGGTGTGGGAGAACGAGAGTGAGAGCAGTGGATCTGTCCCAAACATTTTGTTTACACTCTAATCTTCCCGTGGAACACCAACACAGAAGTGGCAATAGTGTGACATTAGATGAGCTGTTGGGTGGTATATAGCCCCAGGCAACATCTTTGTGATAGAATTAGCGCTACGTGTTATAGAGCTTTACATTATAGCACAGCAGTTTGAAAGAAGCTTTGTGTAATAATATGCACGGCATGTATCTGATGAACAAGCTGCTTTTCTTGAAGACGAGAGACTGTTTGTCGACCATAAAAAATGGAACAAAAATCACAATCTTAAAAAATCCTAAAAAAATCACAATTTTATAATCTAATATATTATTGAAACATTAGTACTTTTAAGTGCAGTGTAATGAGCTGCAGAACACACACACACACACAGAGAATTGTGGGTATCAACTGTCTGATCAATTATGCATTGAACAACAATTAGTCCCTAATTTGAGTGTGTAATTTCTATAGGACAGCGTTGTTCCAAACATGCTGATATTTAGCACAATGGAACTTTGAAATATTACTGTGAAAAATATCATTATTATCATTCAGCTGTTTTTGTGTCTTTTATAACGTTGGGTTCATTAGTTAAAAGGTTAAGAATGAAGGGGTGGAAATAGTCTCGTAAAAAAAGTGTTTCTCAGAACAACCTTGCAGTAGAATCAAACCATTTTTATAGCAATATCTCTTCACGTTCTTTCTAAATAGTGTAATAATCATAAATCAGATGAATGACGTTTTGGATGTCTGTAGTGTAGCAGAGGACATTATGACATGTAAGTAACAATCTCATTCTCCTGAGAGACTCTGGTATGCTGTAAACCATACAAGCTAGTACGAAGAACCAAAACAATCCTGCAGATGAAAGTGATGGAGGAAAACAGGTCTACTTTTGGGTTGTGGCTGGTACAGATGTGCCTCAGAGGGAAATAGGATTTATCTTACCACGCTCCTAAATGTCTTCTAAACATCTCAGGTAGAGACACACAACCTCAAGTGGCAAATGACTGCTTCAAAGTGTGGCTTTAATCAAATGTGCCTTTTTGATCCTGCCATTTATTTTAATGAGTCTTGGATGAAGAAAAGGAAATCAATTCCTCTCATTCCTTAAGTCTGTTAGAAATTGTCTTTATGATGTTTGTGGGTTCATTTTGGTTGTATTGGTTCTGTTGTCTGCGCTCCAGAGAATTTCTGGGCAGTTTTATCTTGGCAATCTAATTTTGAAATATAACACTCGCAGCCTATGTAATACTCAGCACCATCACAAAACAAATTGACTCTGCAGGGACATCAGGAAATGACAAGCATATACAAACACTTCCTTCCCTATATTTGGCTTTTCACACTTCAGAAACAGTCAGTCACAATACACAGAACAATGCAGACACATTGTAGGTCATGCTTTACAAACAAGCATTTAAAAGCTTCATAATTTACAAACAACTGTATATCTGTCATCGGTGCAAGATAAACACAATTATGAAAAGTTTAAGCACATCCTTCCACATGTCATCTAAATCCCTTGTGTCTTACAAGTGGAAATTGTCATGTGGGTGTTGTGACAATTACCATATAAAATAGCCTGGAAACCTTAAAAATCTAACAGAATCTCAAAAAGAAATCTACAAATGAGACATGTTGCCGGCTCATGTACTCACAGTTTGCCTCTGTTCCGTGAGTTAAGTGTTTTAACACCTCGGTGTGGAGAGTGCTTATAAAAACAGACAGATTTTACCACGCAGCAAAATCACCACCAATATGTAGTGAGTTTTATAAATTCATGAATTACTAAACATCACCTGCAGCAAATTCTGTTCTTTTGTCCAACTGTCCGATTCACAGGAACTGCTCTTCAGGCTTCATTTATGACTATAATACAGGGCTGTTCTGTGAAGGCATCATATCCCAGTTGTTGTTATACCCGATTGAGGCCTCGTTCAGTGAAGCATATGTCTGACAGTTTGTGGAGAGCTGTGAGCATGATCTTTGGGCCAGCTGGTTATTTTTGAATTCAACAGCCTGACATGAGAGTAGATTATAAATGCTTCATACAGGACAGAAGCTTTAAACATTATTATGAATGTTGTTTCTTTTAATCAAAAGTCATTCATCTTTCAGTCACAAATATCTTATGTATAATCTGTTTAGGTGTATTAAACCATGGTGCTTTGTAATATGTATTTAAACAGTAAGTCTCACTCTCTGCAGGAACGTTCTCATACTTGATGTAAAGCTGAAAGCTGTGATGAGAGCAGTGAACAAATCCAGTGGTGCAGACCGACTGTGTTAACAAGCTGTCATATTAAACCTTTTAATGAATACATGGCAGAATTGATCAAAACTCTTTCATATAAGATTAACAATATTTAAAAAACTCATTTCTTGTTTAATATTCTTGTTTATTTATTGGTCAAATGTTTCCATGAACTTGAATACTGATAGTCTGCTGTGATGGATATCACATCAATGACAAACTAAAAGATGTATTTATCTCCTGTATCTTATATGTATGATGTTTTATTCCTGTTTGTTATTGATTTGTTGTACTGCTTGAATTATGTTTTTCTTTATCATATGAACTAAGCAAAAACTAGTAGCTGAGAATGTTGTGAATATTATACAAATATAGCCAGAAACCTCTCATTTACTTTCACAAGCCCTTCATTTCAGAAACTGGAACAAAATCATTGTGTCAAGTCAAGTCACTTTTATTTTATTAGCAATTTTCACAATACAAATTATTTTAAAGGAGCCCTTCAGAGAACCCCACTGTAATGTTGTTACTCTCTAAGAGTCCCTGTTGAGCAGTTTCAATAGGAAACTTTATTGGAAGACATAATTGTGGAATTCACATTGTTTGGTAAAAAATAATAACAACAACATTCGATCTATCAGAAATTCATTCAACACTTCATCATTCACACAAACTGCTCAGGGACAAACGCAGTGAAATAAAGATATAGAATCATCATACTCATGACAGGCTGCCATTAGCCGAGACGACTCAGTCTGTTCTGTCATTATGAGTCAGGTTTGCCACCAGCCACCTTTTGTTACCAGACCGCCCTGTTCTGCAGCATCAAAGGACGATGAATGACCTCATTACTCACAGCCTGCAATATCAGTATCACTAAACAATGGTTGTCTCTAATATCTCAGCTCCTTACATCACAGGTAATCTATGAATGATACAGGTAAGCGGAGCTTCTGGCTAGTTTGATTTAAAAAAATGCAGGAAATGTAGGACAGGACATTTAAATGTTGATCCACAGGGCAAAATTTACATTTCAATAAATTTTGTTAGATATCACTGTTTTCCTCTGGCAAAGATCCAAATGCCCTTCAAACCAGCAGGGCCCAGAAAAGCCTAGAATCCTACAGGGTGACTGTTAAATGTTAAGACACGATCAATTAACATTTTAAAATGTGCAGAAAAAAATCAGGCTTCCCACTGCGGCACATTGCGCAGCAGACAAATCTTTGAATCTTTGAAGGGTATATTTGCAGCCTGGAGATCTCCAGATGTGGGCAGGAAGCTCGAAATGCAGCTATATTTCCTTGATATTCTGAATAAAATGAAGTAAAAACTCACATCTCATTTAGATAAAGAGAAGGTACTTTAAAAATCAAAAATCAGCAAATTATTATATCATATTTTGATAAGTGATTATTGTCTTGTTTAATGATTATAATCTGAAAATGTGTATAATGTAAACATTTTGCACAGTTTAAAATATGAAACATTGCAAACAGCGCAGTCATGTATATGCATTGTGTTTTGCGTTTGTGAATAGTATGCTGTGAATGAAGATTTGCTTATCCAATTGTAAAATAAATATAAATCTGTGGTTACAAATATATTCACTTTCTTTTATATTTTAAGGAAAGCAAGACAAAAAAATGTGTGTGGGTCACATTAAGACTTTATAATTTACTCCCAGTTTTTAAGCACACTTATGCAATATTATAAGTACACGTTTATATAAACCCAGTATGAAATGTGTGAGCACACTGGAATAAAAGAGTAGGCCAGTTGGTATGCATGAGACCTACAAAGTGTGAAACTTAGTATGAGACCCATGGTACATATAAAAACAAGTGTTCTGCTGCAACAGATGTGGTGTGTTTAGAGCACTATTAAACCTATTGATGAACAGATTCTCACAGATGGAAGGATAAGTAATGGTTTATGGTGCATTACAAGTCTTCTGTATATTTTGGATGTTAGTACACAGACAAGTTATGCACAGGAGCATTTGGCTGTTATAATTATATACTCTATAGAGCAAGAAAATATGTATTGTTGCTTTACTGGTTTATGATTCAGGGCTAAGTTCAGATCCATTTCAGTTCACCTCATTTAGCTGTACAGACTGAGCCATGCAATTTACAGCTAACACTCTCTATATGACTCCTCAAGTACTGAATCTAATTTACCCCTGTATTAAATTTCATCCCTTTATTGACTGGGCTGAATTAACACCAGTCATGATGGATACGCTCCAAGACAAGATATACAGCCTGAATAACAAACTTCTCATGATTAACTGGGCAAAAATATTGTGCCACTTAGTGTGACCCGTACCAGACCACAGATATAATACCTTAAATGTTTTGGCTGGGTCTGGTATTTTATTTCACAGTAAACTGAGAGAGCACAGTAAGCTTTCAAATCACAATGTAAACCTCAGGAGGAAAGAACTAATATGTGTCAAGCAGCAGCAGCAGCCACTCACCCATGGCCTCCTCCAGAACTAAGCAGCATGATGCCAAATAGCATGGCAAGCTGGAAGACAGCACATAGTGAGTCAAAACAAATGAGGTGCTTCACTCGAACACACCATGGAAGGCTGAAGATAAACCCAGACAATTCCGATATTGCCATCTGGAATTGGGTTCTTTTTAGTTGTGTGTATTTTGGCTGTAATGAGCTACTCATTAGTACTCTAATCCTGCTCTTTGTTTCACTGAATACAAATTGATAGTTTCATTCTGGAATTTAGCGAGCTCCGTAGGTAGTATTTAACATACTGAAGTGTACAGAGACTTGTTAGTGAGATTTAGAATACTACTTTCATTTAATTTTCTTTTTTTGTAATTTAGTTCTAGCTGTTGTTGTAAGCGATGTGTTAAATTTTAACAAACTATAATAATACAACCATATAATAACACACATACACACATACAAAATGTATCTAAATCTATTTAAATGGGGCCATTCCATAGACTTCTTTTGTTTTAATACATAGCTAGTTATAAACACTACATTCTAACCCTAACCCACACTTTTGTTTTTTACAAATGAGGCTGTCCCCAAAAGTGACACCCACACCCACATTTCTCAAACTGTCACATCAGTTCTGCCAAAAATAGATTATATCTAAAATACATTTATAAATTCTACAAAAATGCTATTTTTTATTTAAACAATGTCAAATATTTTTATTAGCTAGTACTATGTCAGATTTGCATTTGTTACACATCATTTTGATGTATTATCTATGTCTCTGCTTTCATCACAATGACTTTCTATGTATTTTCAATGGATTTCTGTTTTTATAAAAATCAATTATAAAACATCTAAAAGATATTATGTTGCATTGACTCTTCATCAGTCAGACTAGAAGCCCATAAACCCTTAAATCACCTTTAAACTAATAAAAGGAAAACTAATGACAGTAATTTAAGCTAGAGAGCATGTAGAGAATCCATTAGTGCTCTTGTGGAAAGTTCTGTTCTGATCATTTTCTGTGACTGCGACGTATCACTGCTGCCACACTGCAATTGTTCTCCAGGAGATTCTGCTTGTTTAGGTATCTGAATGGATGCACCCAGCCCGGGATTTGACTGCCACAGCAAAGGCAGTGGAACAATAAAGGAAACAACAATCCTATTCAGAGCTGCCTGACAGAGCTGGGCACCATTATACATCACACTTAGAATGGGCACATTTACAACAAGAGCCTGAAGAGGAGGAAATGGGAAGTCGGACTGAGGCACAGGGCCATTTGTCAAATCCTGTGATGCTGGCAGAAATCTGATTACCAGAGATAAGAATGGAGGTATCATGCTTGGACCCATGCACACATGATGGAGAATGGTCTCTGACTGCATAAATTGCTAAATATGTGTCATGGATAACGTTTGCTAAGGCATTGCTGTTCAGTTGTTGTCTCATCCTTTCCTTGCTGAGCCATTCAACACGCTCTTAGACAATTCACATTGTCCAACTGACACAATAAATGGTTCAATTTGGCAAAATGGTAGTGACTGCATATGAAATAATACATTGTCTACAGTTAGGTTTAAGGGTTTAAGGGTGGAGCTTCATGGTACGTTTAAGTACAAATTAAGTCATACAAACTCACACAATCACCAACTTAATAGTTATGAACAAAATAGTTATGAATTCTCATTAGATTGAGATGGAGCCTCAGAGGATCTTTTGCACTTGTTGTCTCCAGCTTGAAGAATAGACAGGACAATAGCACTGGAGACATAAGGAGAGTCTGATTTGCCATGTGAACGCTGGCAACAGAAAACCACCACAGGAAGTCTCAGCTTAAAAATAAAATGAGACTGTGTCATTGAAAGAGCAAAATAAATGGAAATCTCATCCAAAAACCGCCTAACTTTATGGAACTACTTTAGTCATGGAAGTGAGAGAAACCCTATTTGAACTGGAATCTGACGAGCCCTTGTTCTGGTATTTTCTAATGACAATTTGACACCGATACTAAGGGTTCTCCTGGTAATTGTCAACTTTAATGATGACTTATTTTCTTCTTGTGTCTGAATCTCTCTTTTAAAGGATTACATACACTCATGACAGTATCAGAATTTTTCTGTTCTGCTTGTAATTCACAGTTCTCAAGATTTTTAACAGCACTTCAGAAGACGTGTTGGCAGAGTGTGAAATGGAGATCAAGATGTGACAGCACACGTACACTGGTCATCGGCACAACTGAGGGCTCATTTGACCTCCACTGCTTTGGTGTCGACTCTAAATGGATATTTAGCAGGAGGACTACTCGAATTTGCATTAATCTGTCGTTTCTGATCGTTACACAATTTCGAATGCCCCCACGGGCAGATGTCACACCGAGGGTGAAGTCACAATGAGACGCATGAGCTGCTGAAATCACATTATCGTGTGTAGAATAGTGT
Source organism: Botia almorhae (assembly GCA_036877575.1). Lineage (NCBI taxonomy): Eukaryota > Metazoa > Chordata > Actinopteri > Cypriniformes > Botiidae > Botia > Botia almorhae. The sequence goes on from JAZGTJ010003757.1 coordinate 27,984, forward strand.
TTTCATATTGCAGCATTAACAATGAAATGGAATAAATACTTCAGAAATATTTCAAAGCTGTGTCTATGATGTTGTTTGAATGTTGTGTCAGTTACATTTTGCTGTAAATAAACACTAAATAATCCTAAAATGGATGCTGTGCTAAAAGAGGTCACAACATTTGCAAATACAACAGAGAACTAGAATTACATCCTTGTGGTGAAGCATCTGTTGTGTGTCCGTACATAATTTATGCATCATCTAGTAAATCTATTCTGCCATCTTTATTTCCATACAATATTCCATTTATGTATTCAATTAATTTTTGCACATTACTGCCTTTTAGAAGGTTTTACATCAATAGTCTTCACATGTAGCAGTACAACACCACCTTCTACTGTAATGTGACGTGTAGGTGTCAGATCTGATGTAGCAGTCACACAAGAATTTCAAAGCTAGTGTCTCATCATGGTTTATTTTCTGCTATGCCCAATTTAAGATCACACAGAGATAACATGAAAGACAATAAAGAAACTGAAGTCTGTGGAATTTCAATCTATTGTTTTTTAATTGCTTTGATTTTTGCAACTACTGCTAATAAACAACATTGTCTTTTTGGTGAAATCCAAATATACAGGTGCTGGTCATATAATTAGAATATCTTCAAAAAGTTGATTTATTTCACTAATTCCA
>JAZGTJ010003758.1:0-11303 GCA_036877575.1 Botia almorhae
CTTTTAAATAAAAGTGTCATTTATGAGCACATTAACTTATCTATGGTTGTATTTGGAATAATGAGCACTTTTAGATCAAACACGTACCTGTAATGGTATATAGAACCATTTGACAACTGTGCCATAGCTTCAAGAGTGGGTGTAAAGTTCCAAAAAAGTTTCCCTATGATTACAAGCCCCTATGATTGTTTCTATTGAGCACCATTTTTGTTGAAGTAATAAAATGCTATATGGTACATCTGATGGTTCTAGAACCATTTGACAAAATGGTTCTAAAAGTGGTTCCCCTATGATTACGAGCCAAAGAACCACTTTTAGTGCTATATAGCACCATTTGTTTTTAGAGTGTACTCTAAAGTTATTGGTTTTATAGTTATTATTGAGTTATTACTTATTAATGCAGTAAATATAAAATTTTTTAGAAATTATATTATTAGAAACCAATTTTACGTACAGGCCTTCCCTGTGGACAAAACCTTCACCATAGGAATTTGTGACTTTATATAAAGGACTTGCCATATGGCTATGTGTGTCTTTCACTGGCTCGTCTGTCTTACCAGGGATGCGTTTTATTACCTTAAATTTAAAGTAGAGTAGAGTACAAAGCACTCACATAAGTTCACACGTCAGAGATTTCACAAACACCTCATTTGTCCATCATGGAGAACTGTTTGCAAGAAACAAAACAGGTGCAAGTCATTGGTAAGGAATTGCTACAATTACAAAGTCTGTGCTTTTAAAATACACGGCAGATATTATCCCACGCGGATACATTAAATAATCTCTAGGTTTCGACAGTGTAGTGTTTTTCTGTCAGAGTGAACAGGAATTATTCCCGTGTCTTTTTTTCCTCCAGAGATCAGCGTAATCGCCATTATTAAATAAATGCAACTTTCAGGATTATTTATGGCACCCGCGAGCTGTCAGGAAGGGCTGTCGGGAAGCACGTGATACCATTAAACTTTGTTTTATGGCCAGGGAGTTGACAAGCCAAAATATAATTCACATAGTATATTAGAAAGATCGTTCAGACGGTTTAGAAAGGATCCCAGTTTGGCTGCAAAGACGGAATAGACTCCCTGTTCCTTCTGATCATGGATATAGGAGATTATGAGCGCGGTTTCTGTGAGGAGGCAGCCTCTGGAGGTAAACGTGTCTTCAGTACTTGTCACTGAACTTGTGCAGATTAAATTGTGCCGTGACGTTTACTTCGAACAGTTACCCTGCGGAGCACTAAAGATTGTTTTTTGGGAACTCATCTTTAAATGGTTGGAAAACCATGAAGAGGAAAAGGTTGTAATGAAGATGACATAAATGTTATGCAGTAGTCCGGTTTTAGTTGTGGCGCCACATTATGAAAGAATATTCCGTCAGTCGGAATATGCTTGTATTCATGAAGGAAAGGAACGACGTTTTAGAATATATAAAAACATAATCGAGGAAATGAACTGGGCAAGTTTTTTGAATTTGTTATTCATTATCTTATTCACCCCGATATTTTTAAAAACGATATAACACTATGTAATGAGATAGCTGTTGTGTAGAACTTAATCATGATTGTGTGTAGTTTACTTGAGAGAGACAAACAGGAAAACGAAAACATTGTAGTTAATAGAAACAAGCAATTTTATGACCTAAAAATAACTTTGAATGAACTTTATATCTGGGGTTTTAATTGATAAGCTCTTTAGCGCCCCCACCCATACACTTACATAGAGAGAGAGATATGATCAATTTACCGATTTAACAATGGAACTGCACCCTTTCAATTAAATACGAAACAGTAATGATTTGTCGTTCAATTAATTTGAGAAATAACAAGAAAATAATTTCTTTTCAATAAATGTATTTCTTGGATGTGTTGTGTTGTAAAATATTTAAAACTGATTGTATTTCTTTACTTTAAAACTAAAGTGGCTAATTCGCTTGTGGGGTGATTTTAAGTAGACTACCTATTAACATGCAGGTTAAGAAAAAAGCAGTCTGATTACAAAAGTAGCTTTCCAACTAGCGATGGAAAATGTGACGCTAAACGTATATTAAATATCTAAAATTATATGAAAAAGCTGCAAGCATTGGGATCGTTTCGTTTTAAACCAAAGGTCATGACAAATGGTGACTCTTGTTCATCAGTAACTCAGCTTTGACAAGTCCAGAGGTAAGGTGAAACACAGGTCAAGCTGTCTAACAAAAATTAAAAACCAGATGACTAAAACATACAATATTCAGCTACACAAATATAGACATGCGTGGATAAAAGAAAACATGAAAAGTAAAATTCAACAGCAAGGGTGGTTCGCCTGCCAAAATCGAAATCTCTCCAAAATATGTCGCAGTTTTGTTCTACAAGCACCTAAAAGCATTGTACAAAATGTAAAATATTACACGAGTATATTAATCAAATTAATATAACTTGTATAATTAATAATGTGTATATTTACACACTTTTAATTGTAAATTTTTAATCCTAATTACTACGATATCTTTTGTTTTTTTTACATTTAATTGTTCATCGCACAGCCATGTACAGACAAAGAACTTAATGTTACGTTTATGTAACTGGTAAATAAATAAAAAATAGCATTTGAAAATCGGTAATACACAACAATGAGTTCTGATTATATTATTTTATTTTAGATTATTTTTGTACACAGTTTTGGGGTCTCTTGGCTCCAGTGACCGGGCGCGGAGGAAGCTGGTTATCTCTAGAGGTCATGTATTATCCATGAACTTTAGTGCCTTTCCGCTACCGCTCTGCAAAATAAATAAATAAATCTTTTGCTGTTTGTTGTAAATGATTCGGTCTGACCTCACGACCTTCAGCCTTAATTTATATTCCATTTATAGTCAGTAGACCTTTAAGAGATAATTCTAATGTACGCAGAGATATCAAATGAAAGAATTTATAATCTATAAGTGAGGTTAGTCACCAAACAGAAATATGAAGGCACAGCGCAAGGGCTCCAGATTTCTCCCGGGTGAAACATTTGTATTTAATAAAACTGTACTGTTCAACTTTAAGACAAAATGTCTTGGAAATGAATTATACTTAAAGTTTTTATTTTTAATTAAATCGGTTTTCAAATACACTTGCCAATTGGACACATACATGCCGTCGTCTATATATACCCTGTAGAACCGAATTTGTGTGAAAGAATTACGGTCACAGATTCGATTCTAGGGGAGTATATGGTCGACGCAAGAACTTCGAATATAACTTTGCATTTTTATTGGCTCACTGAATGTTAAATGTTACATCTAATAATGTATGCAAAACACTAATTTAAGCATTGAGCATTACGTAATAAATCAAATCATCGTACGACCTCTCAGGACATGCTTTAATCAGTCAAGTAAACAGTAATAAACGGTAATTTGTCGTTTTGTCGTTCTCTTCTACCTGTTCTCACGGAAAGTAGTCTCAGAAACCTTGTGACATGAATTGTTTTCACATCATACTCAGTGTGTGCCTATAAAATTGACAGAGGTCATAAATGAACATTTGTGGTGTTACACTTTTCAAATCAATTTCCTATATATTACTACGTTCTGGTGGTACCTTGAGAGCTGCCAGACGGTTATTGTCTTATATGTGCTGTTTGATTATTGATTGACCCGGCGCGTTAAAGGCGAACCAGGGCGCCTCATACAGCGCGCCTCATACAGCGCGCTAAAAGCAAGAGCTGGAACGATGAGACTTCAGTAACTTCTGCATGACCTCTATATCACAAAGACGGTCTCCATCAATTGTCCACAGGCTTTATGTGCTGTTTTGTGCGCTGGGCGTTTATATCTTTTGTGTGGTTTTGTTTTGTTTTGTTTTGACCTGTCAAAATCCTTAAGCCAGTTTTGGCGATTTTCCTTCGTTGAATATTGGTTTACCCTGTGGACCACACTGCACACATATACCTGTGCTTCACATACATATTTTATATGACATGAAATGTGCAGTGTCCAGGGATCTCTCGCCAGTAATGCGCACTGACCACTAGAGCTAAAGACAAACAGAACGGGGAGCTTTCAGACGCGGAGAAACGCTACGCATCTGCGCACTGGGCACTTCATCAATAAACTTTGATCTCGTAGTCATCCTAAAAAATAAAAAATGTTAAGTTTGTAAAAGTCGCTGCTAGGTGTAAACAGCTTCTTCTCTGTTGAGGAAATCCCTCCAACTCGATTGGCCAGGCTGATCACATGGGCACCGAACTTTATTCAGTTGACAGCAAGTAGGAGGGCTTTATGGAGGGAGGAAAAAAGACAACTAGAGAAATATTAGTATTTTCTACCTTCAGAAATTAATGGCCATGAGTTCGTACATGGTGAACTCCAAGTATGTGGATCCCAAATTTCCTCCTAGTGAGGAATATTCACAGAACAGCTATATACCTGAACAGACTCCAGGCTACTACAGCCCATCGCAGGACACAGACTTCCAGCATCCCGGGATCTACTCACGGTCAAACTACTCTGAGGCGCCCTACAGCTGTAACACTGTCCAGAGCTCATCGGTGCAGCCGCGGGGTCATGTCCAGGAAMAAGCCAGCCACSKYAGMCCWTTCCCYGCACAGACAGAGCACTGTCCTGCGGGCCAGATATCCGCACCTAGGACTTGTGGACAACAACAAAACACAAAGAGCCAGAACGGGATACAATCCAAGCAGCCTGCTGTAGTTTACCCGTGGATGAAGAAGATGCACGTTACTACGGGTAAGATTCAGTCTTTTCGTTGTCTGCTCGTAGGCCAGTCCATTCTGCCGTTTCAGACACACTTCCATTCAGTAAAATTTTTATGGGCTTTTCTGAAGGGGCCGCCAATTACACCGGCCATAAATTTTTATTGCTTAGGAAATAGGCCGCTAGCTGTGTTGGACCGTGTTCCAGTACTGAGAAGTCCACTTGGCCCAACGTTTGGATTGAATAATTTAGCAACAATAGACTTTGATATACGTATACAGGAATTGAACAAGAAAAGAGTGGATGCTGAAATTGCTAAACGCATAATTCTATTAAGTGGACATTTACCATTTGGAAAAGAAATGGCTGCTTGAACACTTTATAACACAAGTGTTTGTCTCTCCCCCAGTGAACCCAGATTACACAGGAGCTGAACCCAAACGATCTCGGACAGCCTACACAAGACAGCAGGTTCTGGAACTAGAAAAGGAATTTCATTTTAACAGGTATTTAACGAGACGGCGTCGCATTGAAATCGCGCACACCCTCAGTCTCTCTGAACGACAGATCAAAATCTGGTTTCAAAACAGACGAATGAAATGGAAAAAGGACCACAAGCTACCAAACACGAAAGGAAGGTCGGCATCATCTGAAAACCAGAACGTACAGCACGCTGAAAAGGTCAACCAGATAGAGATCACAACTTTATAAGTGGATATCTCTCTCTCTCTTTCTCCAGATGTACAGAAGAACTGTATGTAACAGACAATGCTTCTTTTGACATTGCATGGTAGCACATGTTGGTCACAAGTGCCAAAAACTGAGAATCAGAATCACGCCGTGAGTGATTGCAGTGTAAAAGACTGCTGTGCGTTTAAAACCCAATACTTTCAGCACTGTAACTGAGGCAAAGAGGATATAAGACATCGAATGATGGTTCACTTGCCGTCACGAGGTACAGTAAAACGTCAAACCGTGTTTTAAACAAACTTGCCAAATTTATTTGAAAGCATGGTTCGTATAATTGACACTATTCACATTTGATAAATTCCCTCTGTATTATACTCACCTTTCTCCTCTGTTAATGCCTATGGCGCGTCAGTTTCTCTTAATTATAAAAGAAATTAAGCAATGCTATGTCCAGCACTCAATAATTTACAAATGTCGTTTTAAGGAACCCTAAAACCCTAAATAAAATTAATTATTTACAAGAAAAAATATTTGTTGCCTGAAAAATTATTTTTATAAACTTTTTTTTAAAATATTCATTTGAGCATGGCATTTTGCGCGCGCTTCATTAAAGGTTTAGGCTACTTGGTAAAAATCGACGTAATAATCTTGAAAGTAATAATCTTATAATTACATGAACATAGTTCTTATAATTCGTCAGATATTTGTTAGATGTTTCTAAATTTGTTTATTCTAACTTTAAAAAAAGTCCCATTTGTTTCAGGTTTGTTAGAATATTCCATGCCGTAAATCGGCTATAAATCCCGCCTGTCATCTTTGAAAACAATATAATTACACTTAAAGAAGATGTCTTCCACGTCTCATCTAAAATTTCTTTAATACAACGCTTTTCTTGCATTTTAGGTCAGCTTTCAGTTGTCAATATGCTCGAACCCTCTATTTATTAAATATAATGTTAAAGTACATATCCTACATGAACGTAGCCTAAGTATCCATTCCAATATTACGATTACTGAAATAAATTAAGTGCAGACATTTTTCCATCAAATAAATAGTCTAAAGATCACCCTGCAACTCTAGTTTGTTTAAAAAAGATGGAAATAATATTAAGCACTTTCTTATACCTAAAAGTTATTTTGGGGGATGAGATTTGGCTCCAAAATGTGAGTTTTTCCAGCAATTAAAGTTAGACGCTCTGCTATCATTGTGGTGTCTTTGTCTCCTTAAACAAAAACACGAGACGCACATGCACTGCGAAGATGTCTCCACACTGAAGCCTTCACGTTGAGAGCGTGAAAAGGTATTTTTACAGAAGTTTGACAAAAGCCTTGCGGGCAGGTTCATCCAGAGGACAGAGTTTCTGTTGCATTAGACGCTTTTGAGCCGCGAGCACTGACCTGTAAACTCGTGACCCACAGGACCTTCAGCCTGTTCTCTTAGACGCATCAACAATGTGATTCTTTTTTTCTTCAAAAAAACAAACAAAACATTGAGCAATAACTATTATGCTCTTTGTTAATTTTTGCTTGTATCTTGGTAACTGTTTATATATTTTTGTCAACAGCCTGTGTAACAGTGTAACAGGCCTTTTGGAGCTTTAAAATACTATAATTAGAAAACAGTTTCTGTGGGTTTAAATAGGGGCACAGAATTATTAAATAATAAGTGAATAATTATTAAATAATAATTCTGGTACTAATTATAGTATTAAATAATAATTCTGTGTGTTTAAGATTACGCAAATTATACAAATGGGCAGAAAAGCAGTCATATACACTAAGCTGGGGGCAAATCTAAAGATTTAAAGTATCAGGAGCAACAGTAAGCCGAGTGAATTCAGGATCACAAGTTAAGTGTGTGTTTTATTACCATTTCGTCAAATCTGCAAGATTTATAGACCAGATATCCATCTGTGTGCCCGAAACCGATTAATATACACCTTGGAGAAAAATTCAAAACGGTGCTTATGGTTGTACATAACAATAACAGCTATACATTTTGGCTTTTCCCCAAAAAACATGACACCAATTGTCTTTTATGGATATATTTTCTATGCCTACAACCTATGTTCATTAGCATTGAGAATGTGTGAACACGCCTTTGTGTGTGTGTGGGGGGGGGCGTTTCAAACTTTTGATCGTGTATGTATGTGTGTGAAGTCCAGCTATATGTGTGAGACAAAGCGATATACAGAGATATATTATAAGAACATATCGCATCAATATTAAAGAGCTTTTAATTTTGATGCAATATTTTTGAGAATGAAAATGAGATACGACCTAGGTGTAGGTGGTATCTTATTTTCATTCTCAACATATCTCATTCTGATTATTCACTTGCATTTCTGTAAAGAATACACGGCAGCAGACGCAGCGCCATTCGCAGTGACACTGCGCCGACTTTTACCGCCGCGTTCACAATGCTTCTAAAACGGCCATATTTGATTTCCAGCTGCTCGGTGAAAATGTATTCGCCCATTGAGACAGCAGGTTAGAATACATCAAACTGTGCTCTAGACACCCCGAGACAGAATTCGGTATATGGATCGGTTCTATATCTTTTTTGTTTGACCACGTGATTGTCTAAATAATTAATGCAGCACGTCCCCTGGAAACACAGCGTCGTCATTAATCGCGAGGACTCTATCAGACTTAAAACTGAAGAGATCCAAGAAAATAATATCCAAGCGGTCCAGTATTTTACGCCACCGTTTCCTGCCGTCCATACAGCATTTAAGCCAATGGAAGCTCGGTAGGTAAACGTTTAAGATTAATATTTGTAGTGAGACATCGAGCATATCTGTCAGAATTGTGATAAATCTGTCTTTTGATTCGGTCTCCCTGGTGCACCGGCTGAAGTTGCAACAGACTCAAGCTGGCGCTTTTCTCTTAACAATAGCTTCGAGGTGGTGTGCTCAACTATGTCTTAACCTCCAAATCTGTAGCAATATTTTCATGCCATTAAAACAGATAATACAAAAATTCTTATTTTCATTTATAATGTTATATTGATGCATTTGTACATTAGGGATGCAAAGAGCAGTGCAATAGTCCTGCGTTATTATTGTTCCTCCGCCAAGGGATCAGCGAGGCCTCTTTGTGATTTGCAATCCGTCAGAGATGCTGTTATGTCCCGCTTTACTGGCAACCGTGTGGGGACGTGTGTGTTGTTACATTTAAAAGACAAACTAAAATTCAGTACAGGTGCATGTGGAAAATTATTACAGTTATTGACGTACAATAAATAAAAAGTGCATTTCGGATTTTTGCAATAATTGGCATCTAACAAAAAAATTCTTTTAGAAAAAAAGTCATTAAAATATATCATTTGTAAAATGTATTTGAAATAAAAAACTATAACTCCACTCTTGTTTTTATTTACAACGGTACGTTATGATCATATATTTATTCCTGAAGCGTTATGAACTGTTAAAGAGGGATGACGGTAATCTGCATCGTTGTAAATCATCATCAGCAGTTCCTAAAAGGGTGAGAGGCTGTTGGGGGCCGGGCGTACACTGTAAATCTTTCACTTTTATTAGTCCGTGAACATATGCTGCAAGGGGAGACGACTCGCATCCTCTCCTCAGGACAATCCTGCTCGGCCGCGTTCCCGAACGTCTCCAGTTTTTGGTTCAGCTAAACACTCATACAACACAATCTAAAGCATTTTATCCACTTACTCGGGTTACAAGTAACGGACAAAACTCTCGCATTTCTGTCTTCTGGTTACAAAAAGCAGCAAAGTATGGAAGAATATTAATTATTTTATACATAAAACATTTTAGTTTACAAAAAGTTATAATATGTACATGAACGTACGCATGTTTACTGATATACATAATTCCGTTCTCGTGTTTCATTAAAAGAATAATATAGAATTTGGGATGATTTTGATGAATCTCTCTGGCAGACGAGGTCATACATTGCTGTCACTGCCTGAACCATAATCGTCAAACAATATTCAGTGGATTCCTGAATAAACTATAATAAACACATTTACGTAAGAAAACACTTTCACAAGAAAGCACTTAAAAAGAATAATGATGATAATAATATAATAATCTTACAAATGTAATCGTGGTCAGAAACGCACTGAACAATTGATAATGTTGGTGAGAAGACCACTCTAAACCATAGGCCTGTTTCGCTAAATTAATATTTAAAAATATTTTTAAAAAGAAATTAGAAAAGAAAAGGAAAGAAAAGGCAAAAGGGGGGAAGCCCTGTTCAAAATAAAAAAAGAAATTGTTTCCTAGTATACCCAATAACTCGTAATTCGAAATAAAGAGGAAAACAATTCAATGTTCTTTTGTCCTTTATTTGAACATTGCTTGTTATTATTCCTATATGTTCAAACCTCTATTAAATAGCAAATATGACATTAATCATAGAGCAAAACACTCGGATACAGTGGCTATGCAAAAAGAGAGATCTTGTAGAAAAAATATTTCACAATGGTTGGCGGTTAATGCACTTCTTTAAAATGTATTTGTAAGGTAAAGCGGTTTGGAGTAAGCAGCCTCAATCGGGACGAAGTGTGACCCAGATCACGTGAACAAATATGCTTGTATTTTAAGGCTGCGCCTTTATTTGTCTTGATAAAGGTTTTCGAAATATCCTAATGTCGACTTATTCGGTGGGGCTGCCTCAACAAACGTTTTCCTTTTCAAACGAACAGTTGATTGCCAGTAATATTTCGCTTCGGAATAAGATCTTCTTGGCTTTTTATTGGTAGCTAAGTGAGTGGTTCCCATTCTTTCGGGAATACTGTCTGCATTGGTATATGGAAATGCCTGGAAAAGCGGGAGATCAGTTTTAAGACAGTACTGTCTATAGACAAAGGGTGAAGGATTTATCCGAGTAGCTGCATTGAGAGATATTGAAACTAAGAAGCACTGCAATATAACAAATTGACTCACAGGTAAGCAATTGTATGGCAAAACGTAACCTTTAAGCGTGGGTTTACATTAGGCCGGAGTAAAAATGTGATTTATTTCATTCAAAGCAGCTGATCTTTATTAATGCTGTTGCCTGCCAGTAACCAAGCAAGTACGATTCGAATACACTGAAACAATATTTGGACTGATTTACAGCATGACGACCATAGAAGGTCAGATCAGACAATACTTTATCCTAATTTTAATGTTAGCGTTTCATTTTACATGTGTACATATTGTGCCATCTAAAAATGCCTGGATGTGTTTTGCTATTAACGGAACGGAACATTTGTGTTATACAATGTGAGATCGTTAATCATTTTAATTTGTGTTATACCCAGTGCTATGTTAGACATGATGTATGTTGGATAGAGTATTTGGTGTTACACACGTTTCCACACATTCAAATCTTTAGAATGTTACTCTAATTTAGACTGTAATGTATCACAAACAATTTTGGACAGCTTGAGATCAACATTAATAAGTTTAAATACGATTCGGAATATTTCGCATGCATTAAACAAACAATTAATTAAATGTAACTTTGATTGTATTTTGTTACCGATGTTAAAAGTGCAAAGGTTAATTGTATACATGTTAAAATAGTCCTCATATAATGTCAAAATTATTATTTTTTTCGTTTTTTGATCCTGCTTTGCAACTGAGCTGTGATAACTGAATAATATTAAAACAAATAAAACATTTTCTGTCAAGCTATTATGAATCTATAAATAATTCAGCTCTGAACATTTTTTCTGAAAAAGTAAATAAATCCAGTGTCTCATTTCTTTAATGGTCCACACAAAGCATTGTTTTAATTTGCATTCTTTTTTTGCAAGAACTAACAAAGACAATAATGTAAACGCTGTTTTGACAATGCTAGAGACAAATTTGCTCTCTTACTCAGCATCCTTTGAACTTTGTCAAGCTAATTTAAAAAAAAGATAGCTGTTAAAAGAAGAGGCCGATGCTAATTTCTTTTTTTCTCTGTCTATATATA
>JAZGTJ010003758.1:11385-24991 GCA_036877575.1 Botia almorhae
CACACACACACACACACACAAATAACAAGCCACAGTGCACTATTTTAACAACCCATTGTTCTCTTATGAGTACCAAACTTACCGTGGGAGTGTGTGGGCGAAAACACTGTTGCCTCATAAAGGCAGACCATGTTTAGCAGCAGTGTTTGTCTCATTAAGAAAGACTTTGAACCTGACACACAACCTTAAAATCAGGATACACGCTTTTTCTTTGCCAACGCTACGTTTCAAAAACCACCAACAACAAGAATAGAATAAAAAATCCATAGCCACATAGTGGTGTCCTCGCCTCCCGTTTCGAAAGGACTGGAGAAGAACAGCTCATCTGTCTACTGTGGATTAAAATTTCGTCTTGAGCCTCTCGCTGGGTTTTAAAATCACCGGTGAAGAGTTGTGTGGTGTGGATAGTGTTGAGACTTACTTAAATCCTTCCGTCCGTTGTTCATTAATCAGTGAGTTATTGCAGAGGAAGCCAAAGGTCACCCAAAAGGCTTATGAGTGTTAAATATTTTGGCCAGCTTCTCTTTGTGTAAAATCGCTTATGTCAGTTTTTTCTCTTAGCTATAGATTTGTACAATTATTCATATATTTTAGGGACAAAACAATCTGTTCACTTATAAAACCATCTCGAATGAAACAAGAGAAAAAAGTGCCCAAGACATCTCCAACTGTCATTATCCAATCCAATACTCGGTATGAAACAGAGGTTGGCCACATAAGAATTTAAATTGACATTTCTTTATTGAGCCCCCCCCCCACCCCCCAAAAATTGGGAGCTGTTAAAATAATAGAAAAGAAAAAACAACCTACAATTGAGATCAATAAATTGTTTCTACGTTTTAGGTCGCAAGCCAAATGATAAAGATCGCTTAAACGGAGAGGAGAGACAGCCACAGACTGCGGTAAAAAAAATCCCTTCAAAATATGTTTCTGGATTTTGTACTGACAGTAAATCCTAACTGATTATCTCTGCTTGATTATCTTGTGACCCAAACCTAGCCCTAATAACTATATGCCTTAAGAGAACACGTGGTTCTAGTAAAATTAATACATCAAAATAAAACAAAAAATCCTAATGTTAATACAGTTTTTAAGTTTTGTTTATTTTCAACCCGTTATTTTGCCGTTCTGGGTTCACTAAACATTGGTACAACAAAACATTATTTATTAGCACATGCATAACGCCTAGTGCTCTGCATAAATCAAGTTCAATTGTGTTGTAAAGACAACATGTTCATTTAAAGATGTTCAATTAAAGCAAGCAAAAAGAATCAATTATATCTCCTCGAATACAAAAAAAGAAAGTATAGGAGACTCTGTGTCCCCTTCCAAACACTCTTCATGATTTAAAGTATATCCTTTTAATCCACAGCTCTCCCGGTAAAATTGTGCTCCACTGTAAGTGGTTAAGAAGGTTTTAAGACAACAGTGTGTGACCTGGACAGCAGTGGTTAGATTTATAGTAGCATGCTGTCCGCTTTGGCTGCAGCAGGACATTCTTACTCCCAGCCATCCTCCTACGCCTTATGTTTTACCCCTTTAACGGTGTCAAGTTTTGAGGAGGACTTTTCTTCACACCCCTCTGTCTGTTGGGCCTTTACGGCCGTCGTCTGGCTAGTCATAAATGTATTCAATGACATGTGTATTCATATGTATTGCGCAAGCTTTAGGACGTCTTATAACTACTGGATTGTGCTTGAGTGTTTAGGAGGGCACTAGAGGAAGAAAACGGAGATCTAGGTGTGCAAGTCTGTGTGGGGAGCTACAATGAACATTTGATTTACGCGAGGACTGGAGGTGCCAGACTGCACCTGAGCATTTGTCACAAGCCGTACATGTGACCTTATTAACACACTTCACCTACTCTCAAATCGCTCTAACGTCGTATATCTTGTGTCCAAATATTGCAGATCAATTAAGATGGCGGAAAAAATAGAATAAAAAATAAAGACTGAAACATAAACGTTTTGGTAAGTATTACGGAGCAAATGGTACATAATAAGCCATATAAATGTGACACTCTTTCAGATGTATTTTTTTTGTAATATAAGGACAAAAAGTGTTTTACGCCCATATAATGAACAATTTTAAGTTTACTAAAAACCTATTGCACAAACACTAAATGAACTGGGCAACGCATCCTAAAGTACCTCAGTTAAAGTCTAACTATGTTAACAATGTACGATTTTACCTCTGAGAAAAACAACGGCTCATCTTTGTGTGTGCGTGGCTAAAATATTTATTACAGGATATTTACTTGATACAGGATGTTTACTTAAATTTGTTTTTTAGCATCTAAAGCGTGAGGGAGATTTAAAACCCTCGAAAACGCAAAGCTGCCTTGTATGAAGCAATGAGTCCTAGAAGAATGGGATATTGTTTAGAGAAATGCTGATGCTTGTCATTTCAATCAATCGGGTTAAACTTTAACCCTTTTGTTGCGCTCTTGTCTAAAAAGTGAAAAGCTCAAGGGGTTTGAAAAGACGAGCACATGAAAAGCCTCGTTAAGATCATTCGTTTCATTCTTCCAATACAGTTTTCCTAATACAGTTTGTTTTGCGTTTAGTAACTTCGAATTACTTTCTATACAATGAGATCGTTGAATTAAAGAAATTAATAGGAGGTGGAGTGAAACTGCAGAGTTGAAACAAATCTATGTTTATATTTGCATTTAATATTCCTTATTAATTCAATCTTTAACATATTTTTGTGTTGATTCCTTAAATATAATACGTTTAATTAAAATAAAATAATAATATTAAATTATTTAAAAAAAATTCTTGGCTCATTTACAGGGGAACTGGTCTGATACATTTAGGGATTTTGGTATGAATGCGAAGGTATAATTTTGCTAACACAGACTAGTATGGAGGCTATTAATAAACGGCGTTACACGTCGTTGTCTGTCGTTTCCTGTAATACGTCGTTTTGGGCTGTTATATCTGTGTATGTTTTACCCTTATTCCTAAAAAATATGCTCAAATTGACCAATTGTCTGTCCTAGCAGGTCAAAGGACTGAAAATCTGTGGGAACCTCCAATCACGTGACTGAGGGTCCCATGCAATTGGACAGGGGATTTCAGGCCTTCCTCGTTTGAACCTTCACAATGCAGAAAACCACTTATTATGACAACGCTGGACTCTTTGGAGGATATTCCTACAGTAAATCTGAGTCCTACACATATGGCCCAGCTCACCAGGGCTACTCGTCCTCCAGCATAGAAGACGACTATCAAATCTGCTCAATTCAAACCACGTTAGTTCGGCCGCCAGCACATAAAAATGGAGGCATCAATGGTAGTTGTATGCGACCGAGTGCCAGCAACAGCCAACCAGAGAGTCTTACAGAGCAGCAGCAGCAGCAGGCTGCTCCTTTAGTAGCCAGCTTACCCAGTCCTAACCCAAACACCACCCAAAAAAAGAAATCTCCCAGCACCACCGGCTCTAGCACTGCCACCCCGGTCATCACTAAACAAATCTTCCCATGGATGAAAGAGACTCGTCAAAACTCAAAACAGAAAAGCACAAACTGCCCAGCTGCAGGTATGGGTGTATGTGTGTGGCAGGGAAGGAAGGGGTGTAGGCACCCAATTTCAAATTAATTATGTCGTTATTAGCTACACTTACAGCTAACACAGCAATATTGACATATTTTGTGCACGGTAAGTTAGGGCTCTTATCGGCTTCAAAGTGAGGCCATAGACAATGTGACATTATTAATGCGTTGCATTTTTACTGTCTGTGTTCAGGAGAAACCTGCGATGACAAAAGCCCACCCGGGCCTGCCTCGAAGCGAGTGCGCACTGCCTACACCAGCGCACAACTGGTGGAGCTAGAAAAAGAGTTTCATTTCAATCGCTACCTGTGTCGCCCCAGAAGAGTGGAGATGGCTAATCTACTCAATCTGACCGAGCGCCAAATAAAGATCTGGTTTCAAAATAGGAGGATGAAGTACAAAAAAGATCAAAAATCTAAAGGCATAATGCACTCTCCCTTAGGACACTCTCCGGACAGAAGCCCGCCGTTAAGTGGCTCGAATCACATTGGATATTCTGGCCTGAACAGCCTGAACTACGATGCGCCATCTCCGCCGTCCTTCGCCAAACCGGAACAGAATATATATGGCTTGGCAGCCTACACGGCGCCATTAGGCGGCTGCATACCGCAACAAAAAAGGTACCCGGGCACAGAATACGACCACCACAGCATGCAAGGCAACAGCAGCTTTGCCAATGCTAATTTACAAGGTAGTCCGGTGTATGTTGGGGGGAACTTCGTTGATTCCATGCCAGGCTCGGGCCCTATGTTCAACCTCGGTCATCTTCCTCATCCCTCATCCGCTAGTGTGGACTACAGCTGTGCCGCTCAGATTCCAGGCAACCATCACCACATACCGTGTGATCCCCACCCCACATACACAGACCTCAGCTCTCATCACGCGTCTCAGGGAAGACTGCAGGATGCGCCCAAACTCACGCATCTGTAAGGATACCATCTGTGTCCTAAAGCGCAATGTCGCTTTTTATTACCTCACTAGTCAAACTAATTTATAAAACTACACTCCGAGAGAAACAAAGTATTATCCTGTATTATTATTATTGATATTACTATTACTGCTACGATTGTAATTATTTTTAACAATAGCTGTGGTCCATTTCTCTCGACTGTTGAAAATGCTCTCGAGTGTTTGTTGTCACTTGTTCGGTTCTTGGAAGAGTTAAATGCGCAAAATGAGGCCAATTTCCATGAAGTATTACTTGAAGGTAAGTTCTGTAGATTTTACAGTATAAACATCCATCTTTATAGAGATGTAATTTATAGAGAAAATACATTGCCTCTTCGTTACGTCGTCTGTACCGAATCTGTTTAAATTAAGAAGTATCATTATTTATTATTTTCTTTCTTCAAGACTGTATGACAAACATGTATTTCGACTGAGTATTATATTATTTATCGATTTTGTAACGCACATTATTTATCGTTTAATGTATATTATTTATATGGACAATTGTAGAGTTTATTTTGGAGCAGAGCCCGTTGACGTTTTCTTAGAACTGGTGCAAACAAGGTAATATTGTGTGGCTGGTGTATTTCTGTTTCAATTTAAAAATAAAATATTATACAAATTAAGAGATGACAACGCAAGAATCTCGAAATTGTATTTTTTCATAGTAATTCAAAATTTTTGATTTTCATGCCAAATCTTTTTACTCATGCCATGGTTATTATGTTGCTTATAAACCCCAGCGCGTAATGATCACCCTCTCACATCCATTATAAATATTACTTTGTAAGTTGCACAATCCATGCATAAAACTATGAAACGGTAACGATACGGTTTATTGTGTTTTGTGATTTACTTTATTTTGTAAATAAAATGCTTAAGCCAAACAAATGCAATTGCACATCTTACATTAATATGTTTATAAATCCATTCTCATTGTCATGTTTAGAATTAATTAAAAGTTATTAATATTACGTGTGTATATGAATAGATTTCTAACTTGGATATTGCCCAACTCACACGGCTGAGGCGCCATTTTGGAAACAGAAGAGTAGTAAACAAAGACACTCGCGCTCTCCAGCATCCAGAATGAGCCTTCCTCGAATGAGCTCGCACCCGTGTCGTGGCTCTTCAAAAACACTAAACGCTTATTAGACATTGCAGTTATTTTAAACCAAAATAAAGGGGATTACGTAACCGTATAATTCTAACTAGTTTTCAGCAGTTTTATGATCAAATAAGAAATGCGTCCTAATCTAAATTTCCGGCTATAAAATAAGTGTATACTTTCAAATTTATTTTGCAATTGTTGCAATGACACACCACAACATCAACTCTAGTTAAAATAAACTGTGGCAAACAATTGCTAAAAATCTTTCATAGACTGGGGTGATTACATATGGGTCTCTGAGAAATTCTGACACACACAAGAGCGAGTGTTCTATCTTACAAACAGTTAGATATTAGACATAAGTTATATATAATATTAGGAAAGAATACATATAGGTAAAATGCACCTTATAATGATGTAATAAATAGCCTTAAGCCTTTGTAAGCACTGGCAAGCTTTCTCTAAAAGAATAGGCTGTTTCCTCGTTTCCCCCTAGCGTGGCATTTCAAAGCTCATTAATCAGAAAGTCGTCGCTTTCAGTCCCGGTACTGATTCCACCCTCCTTATGAACAAAGCTTTTGCTTTCTCAACTCTGAAAAAACATTTGAAACTGCAAGAGGCCAAACTGGGAGAGAGAAAGACCGTGACAACACACTCGGGCTACAAACATAGCATAAATTAGAGAAAATTCCGGGCTGGAAAGATTCTGCCAAAGAGGCTCAACGGGTTCGGCCACTGGGGTAAGAATATATTTCTGTACAAACTATCTTGGCTCTGAATAAAATAACACGAGAGTCTTCCGAGTACAGCGATCTCAAATCTGAGTGCATCAAAAATGTAACAGAGATAAAAAGAAAATGGTGATCATTGGTGGAAATTGTGTTTAAAAGTCGATTATTTTCAATTGTAGTATTTATCAGATCTTATTAGCTGCCTTTATGTGCCGTCCAGTTAATCATATTGGCAGACATTTTCTTCCATCATTATAATGAGTGGCGGGTTGTGCTCTAATTTTTTTTACTTAAGAGAAAATGTCTTCTGCATCAGGGAGAGAACACAGTGTGGGCAAAGGGGTCTTTCCTCTCTAGAAGAATTTGGTGCTATTTGGTAATCAGGAGTTTTATTATTATTATTAGTAGTAGTAGTAGCAGTATTAACATTATTTGAACTGTTGTTGAAATTCTGAAAGGGTTTCTAATTTCAAATGAACAATAATAACACGAGTCCTTACTTCATACACCAAATTTGTAATTGTATATCATATATAAAATTGTTAAGATCGAGGGTAGTAAAATAGCAACCTTTTTCATATTCTAATAATTTTCCTCGGAAAATGTTTTTCTTTTCTTTAAATGAAAGCTTGTAAGCGGTGTTCTAAGTAAATTAAAGACAATAAATAATAAATATTATTCGATAAATAATATTCAATACAACCAGAGAAAACCGACAAAGCCAAAAAACACAAAGTGATATTACTTATATCTGACCTAATTTTTTCCCCTCAAAACAGAATTGCAACATTCTAAATAAAGACAAAAAGACCCACAAACTTTCATTGTAGATTCGCTAGGAGAAAACAGTGTGAGTCTCTGTGGTTGTCAGGCGTATTGGGTAGCTTAAGGTCATCAATCACTGATTGTGCACAGTTTTCCTCGACAGCAGTTCCGAGTCGTCTGAGAGGAGAAACCAGATGCGCAGCGTCCATCCTCTGCTCAAAAAGAGACAAACCAAAATTCATTATGTGCTATAATGATGAAACACCTTTAATCGTTTTTATTTTATTCTTCTCTAAAAACCACATATTTAAATGCAACACATAAACAAATATAACAAAGAGACTACATTTGGATAATGTAATAGGTTATATAGTTGGCTAAGGCTTAGGGTGCTTCATAAAATGACAAAGAAAAAATCAAGAAAATAGCATGAACTAGTTTGGGGAGTAGTGCGTGCGTTTAGGTTGAACGGTGAGGTAACCAAGGGTTATTTTACTGAGGAGTGACATGAAAGTGGAAGGTGGCATAATTTGGTCTGCCGTATTGCTTGATATATATATATATAGAGAGGTAGCTGAGGACCCAAGGCCAGCCGGCACACGGCCAGGTCGCTCTTGATTGGTCAGGATAAGGAAAGACTCCGCCCCCAGCCCCAGCTGTTGTTGGCCATATTTACTTGTTGAGTCAGAAAGAACAGTAAGAAAGGAAGACAAGATCAGAGAAACCCTGCGCCCCAGTCTTAGCCCGAAGGCACCCGGGAGAGACTGACGAGAAGCATTCTGGATCTTCCTGTCAACACCCGATTAACCTCAGACGTGCTTCAGGGCACTTCAGTCTTTTAAAGTGCGCTATGATGGAAACATCTGTGAGTTGCCACACGCGAGTGCTGAATTAAATATAAATACAGCATATGTATGCTGCACGGAAGCCGTGGACACAGATTTCACCGAGCATCGCTGCCATAGACCCGGGGAAACGTATAAAAAGACGGGTGCGCATCAGTTCGGTACTTTCCAAAGTTTGTCTGAGTCTCAAAAGGGTCTCGATGTCGCCACAGAGCCATGTAAATTCCCTAACACGTCCAACTGGATGAAAATTAGAAGGAATAAGTCCAGAAACAGTACGGTTTGTAGTTTCATTTAAATATACAACACTACAGCACATAATGCTTGGGCGTTTTTTAACCCTGTCTAAATTTTTTACAGGCAGCAAACACGCATATGGATCCACCGACACTGCTACGACCTCCTGCGTCAATTTTACCAGCAAGCAACAACTACCCCAGCAGCTCTAGAAGACGTGAAACAGCTTCAGACGTGAAACAGACGTGAACTATGCAGCTTAGCGAGAGTCAGGTGAAGATCTGGTTCCAGAATAGGCGGATGAAGCAGAGGAGGAGAGAGTAGGAGGGGTGGGCAATAGCTCTCTTATCACACTATTCTCCCTGTCCAGATAAAAGTGCCTGGGACCAAATCAAATTTATTTTCTTTGCACCATATTTATTAAGAGTTTGGTGTCTTATTGATGTCGACCCCTAATTGATTTGCACTAATATTTTCTAAGTATTAAGAACTGATAATGCAACTGCGCCTCACCCGAAGTTAAATTGCCAAGAAGATTCTTATAACGTTAATATTTACTGGAGCTTTAATTTGAAATTGTTGTTGTAGGTTATCATGCTTTAACCAAGCTATTGAATTAACTGCTTGTTGGATGAGCAAATTATTATTTTAACCAAAGAGTTACTAGGGAAATCATTTAGTGATGTGTATCTCACCTGTACTCAGATCATTTTGACCTCAGAAGAAACACTCTTGTTGTTTGACCCTTTAAAAAGGTAACCACTGTGTCTTTAAATTTGAAGTCAAAAATTGACTTCCTGGATTACAAAAAAACACAACAAATTTATTTGCTGTTTATTGAAATTGCACTGAAATAAAATGTTATTGCAACCAAACTGTTACTAGAAGTTATAATATAACAAAGTTAACCTCAACACACACATACACGCCAGATTAAAAATGTGCCACATTTTCCCAATTAAATCATGAAATGACTACACAGATGCTCAAAATCCTTTGTTATTGTTCAGGTAAAAATATTTAAATGGTCTGAAAGGATTGAAGGCATAACAATTAAAGAGCTTGTCATATAAGTCATATAATAATACAAAAATGTAAGCAAATTAATAATTTAGTATATTGTTTCATAAATTCCTCACAAATATGATTTGGGCAAATGCAAATGTTTGGGCAAAAGTTATGGGGAAATAAAAAAGGATTATTGTTAGTACTGAGCCCCAAAACTTTGTTTATCCTCCCTGTACCCTGAGTTTGACATCACAGCACCTGTAACTCAATCTAACTACAGGTCAGTAAATCTTCAGGAACCGTGTAGTGAATATGTGGGACTTTTACAAGACAGTAGATCTGCGCTGGTCTTCTTTAGCCATGTCACCAAAGGTCAGACATGTCTGCAAGATCTCCTGAAACAGCAAATCTGTGAGGTTTAGCTGCAGAGCAAATGCGCTTCCTCTGAATTCAGTGTGAGAAAAGAACGTTTGTGGAATGGCGTAGCTTGTATTAGCAGGTCTCCATACATCATCACATTACATTATGGCCTCCATTTGGGGCGCAGCATCATGTTACAGTTGTCACAAGCATGAAAATAATGAAGACTAATAGTTATAGCTATGAGTCTGCAAACACCCACTTTACATCCCTCTCTAGATGTAACCCAACTATGAGTTGAAACAACCCAGCCCTTTTAGGGTGCATATACCTACAAATATAGGAGAAACACACATTAAGTAAGAACAAGATGGCTCAGATGAATCATACGGTGGTGATGATTTTTCTCCATGCATGAGTATACAATATCTTTATAGATATACAAATAGTGTAATTTTTTAGTTGTCACGGAAACACCAGGCTCTTCCACCAATAAACGCTCATAGTCACCATAGTTCTAACCACGAACACTTGACCGTCATCCCGTTAATCACTAGCAGAACACTATACAGTGCCTTGCAAAAATATTCATACCCCTTGAACTTCACATTTTGTCACCTTACAACCACAAACTTAAATGTATTTTATTGATGTGTATTTTATTGATTGATTTTATTATCTGTGATAGACCCACACAAAGTAGCACATAATCGTGAAGTGGAATGAAAATGATATGCTGCTTTTAAAATTTTAAGCAAATAAAAATCTGAAAAGTGTGACGTGCATTTGTATTCAGCCCCCTGTACTCTGATACCACTAAATAAAATCCAGTGCAATTAATTGCCTTCAGAAGTCACCTAATTAGTTAATAGAGTCCACCTGTGTAATTTAGTCTCAGTATAAATACACCTGTTCTGTGAAGGCCACCGTGGTTTGTTAGAGAACACTATCCCAAGCTTTGAACAGCTTGGGATAGTGTTGACGCAGGGGACAAAATGTGGAAAAGTTCAAGGGGTATGAATACTTTTGCAAGGCACTGTAACAGCACACAACTCACACGGTCACATTGTCTGGTCTCCAATTTGGAACTAATAAGGACTGATTCTAATATTAAGCTACTTAACTAACTCCACAAAAAAACTCCCTGATCTCCTTTGTCTCCCCTGTGTGCTCCTGTATTTGTGTTTTGTCTACTTACCTGCATCCAGCATCTGCAACCAGCTCCTGGAATCCATCAGCCACTCCGTGATTACCCAAGCCCGTTAAAAGAGATCCCATCTGTCAGCATCTTCATCTGTTTGCTAAAGGACTTAATATTTGCCATTACTCACCTGAATCCAGTTCCATTTATCTATATGCTAAATAAATAGCTTGGTTTACTAAAATAAGTGTCTTGAGTCTGACTTATCGTTACATTAGAACACAAACTGGAAATGCCACATTTCAATGCAATTGTTCTGCAGAACTATCACAGTACCTGGACCAGTCAACGTTTAATAGGTTTTTACATATGACAAAGCACCCTGATTCCATCATTTTTGTATTTTAAAGAGGTGAATGATTTTGCAAGTGAGTGTTGTAAGTAACGTCATCATTGTTTTTTGTACTATATTTCAAGATACTATTGTATTACTAGGGTACTACATTCGCAGAAAATATTCCACACACCAGCAGTTGATTGTTTTGATTTATTCTTATCATTAGGAGATTTAACACAGCAAACATGTAGTCTTGATCGCTCTCTCTCTCCCTCTCTGTCAGAGGCAGGTCCTCCCTTCTCCTCCACCAAACTCACAGACAGACTGAACACATAGGAAAGATGTCATAAATTACAGACACACAAGAACACCACACCCCACCTTCACCCTCAGTCCATATGTATGTCATCCTTTATGGCATTTTCAGTAAGAAATTATGATGGACTAAAACACATCTTCATTTATCTTATATTTGGCTCATCGGTGAGAGATTCAGACACTCTGAATTCCACAGCACATCACGGTATTAGCCCTTAGACACACAGAGAAATGGATCGTTCCAGAGTATAACCTTGGCTTTTCTATAAATTACACCTCTGGATTCTGAGCTACACATTATGTTAAAAACAGAGATTGATGTAATTAGTGCTCTAATTTATGTAAAGTTACAAGTGCACCTATTACAGTAACAGAGTTTGGAATTTAATCTGTCTCTGTGATAAAGAATGAATCTCCCTACTTTTCATTTGTAATCCTAGACACATTATTTCTGCAAAATGGCCTTCAACTATTAAATATGAAAAATGGCTGGCGGACAGCTTTGTTCGTGGGGTTAGGTTTTAAATGTGGCAGTCTTTCCATGGAAGGGAAGTTTAAAAATGGGTAATTAAACAACTTATCAAGAGCGGGAGACACCTACAGAAGAGCTGTCCTGGGTAAATGCCCACCTGAGCACAGGCAAGATCTCACTTCCATAGGTAGAGCTGTAAAACACTACATCACATTTCAAATGAATCACATTCTAAAAAAAGTTCTGTATTTTTAAGGCCCATTCACACCAAGAACGATAACTATAAAGATACAGTGCCTTGCAAAAGTATTCATACCCCTTGAACTTTTCCACATTTTGTCACATTATAACCACAAACTTAAATGTATTTTATTGAAATTTTATCTTTTATCTTTTCAAGTCTTGCATCTGTGGCAAGACTTGAAAATTGCTCATTACAGACGCTCCCCATTTAATCTGGCTGAGCTTGAGCTATTTTGCAATGAAGAATGAAGAATGCAATGAAGAAAAATTTCAGTCACATAAAATACCCCAAAACACTTGCAGCTGTAATTGCAGCGAAAGATGGCTCTACAAAGTATTGACACAGACAGGCTGAATACAAATGTACAACACACTTTTTAGGTTTTTATTTGCTTAAAAATTTTAAAACCATGTATCATTTTTATTCCACTTTACAATTATGTGCTACTTTGTGTTGGTCTATCACATAAAATCAAAAAAGTTTGTGGTTGTAAGGTGACAAAATGTTTTTAAAGTTATGAATACTGAATACTTTTGCAAGGCACTAACTAGTAACTATTTTAGTGTCCACACCAATGGATGATAATACTGTTTATTCTAAGCTTGCATGCTGCAGTAAATGTGCCAGCCTTTTAAATTTTAATGGATTTGATAGGCTGTCATTGTTTTATCATTTATTATGATATCATTTTCATTTATTAGCTGGAAAGTGATCCAATGATATTGTTTGTTGTATCTTTATCATTATAGTTGTGGACTCTTTTACATTTAAAATCTTTTTAAAAACATTTTCTTTATAGTAATTAGTACTGTCCACAGTGTGAACCCCCTTACAATAGGCTGCAATAACAGTATATGAATCATATGGAATATGAAAATCAAAACACATCTTGTTTTTGTTACGGTTGTTCTTTTATTTTTTTATTTCTTATGACCAGAAGCCAGGAGTATCAGATATCTTAGAGCAGAGAGTATGTGGGGTAATGTTTTGAGCATACACAAATCTTAAACTAACAGTGCTGATTTCTGCTTCTGTTTAATTGTCATATAGCAGCTGGTCCAAACAAACAGATCAAAGACAATAAAGGTATCAGGTAAAGAGTATTTGTGGGCTGTATGTGACGCAAATTTACACCTTTATGTCTGTCCTGGGCCCTTTCTGGTGGTCTTTTACCCAGGCAGGAGGCCTTTGGGCCAAGCAAGAGGAGCTTGTAATAGGGAGTGGGCTGGAGGGGTAATTAGTGCATTGAGTAGACTTGGTCCATTAAGGTCCACATTATTATTTATTTATTTATTTATTTATTCTCTTTTCATGGTAATGCAATACAAAATACCACAACAATCCAGCAATACAACAAAAAAGAAATACAAACCATGACAAGAAGAACAGGAGTAGGATGAAGAAAAAAAATCTTATAAACTCCTACCCCATTCTTGTATTTTAAAATTGACAAAATAAATTGGATTAGATGACCTCACAGACATGAAGAAAAAAAAATTAAAAATAAAGAAAAATCCTTCCAATGATATTGTA
>JAZGTJ010003759.1:4165-33721 GCA_036877575.1 Botia almorhae
ACAACACCCGCACTGGACTCGTGTCAGCGCGGATCGGGTGCAGAAGAATGCTCGGCTACTCCCACTTCCTGGAGATCCAATCCGAAGCGACCAGCCCGTTTCGAGGCGCCCTTCTGAGTCCGTCCAAAGCAAAACAATACACGCAAAAACACAAACATCGCGAATTGTCGCACATTTTCGATTCTTTTCTGCATATTTTAGACATGTGAGGCAATTGGAGGCGTCTTTTCTAACAATACGCCCGCAGGAATAGCCCGGCGGCGGGGTTGTTTATGTGTAGTAAGGGGAACTTGAAACCGTCCCGTGCCCCATGTCCTCGGTTGTTTTTCTCTCCACTGGATTCTCCATGTTGTGGAGAAGAGTGAGAGACTTAACCCGGACCACAGCGCACGGTTAACTAACCCAGCGTTAAAGTAAACCCTGACCAGAACACGGCGGATAGGAGATACACGAGGGGGCATTGCCCCTCCCATGTGGAAGAGAACAGAAGGCGGGGGTAAATAAACAACAACATCATCATCATCATTTCTCCATGTCGGACTGAGATGTTACCTGCGCGAACGGAAACGACTCGTTTGAAGCATCGCTAGTTAGTAATGCTGGTAAAGGTACAGGCTGGTTGCTCGTTAAGGGCTGTGCGGTGGTTAGATGGAAAGTTGTGTCATGACTCGAGCGCGGAGAGGATTCATCTGCACAAACAGGTAGATAAAGCGCGGTCACAGTAAAAGATCAACTCATTGTATGTCATAATCTGTCTTTGGCGTTAACTAGTCGCGGTGTTGGTTAAAGGGCCGTTGTTAAGAGGTTGTTGTTGTTGTTGTCGGTGGTGCTGAACTGATTGACAGGTCACAGTCGCGCGCGGAATTCGTCAAGTTCCAACGGTTAACCGAACTTAACCTGTCAGTCAGATCACCAACATCACAACATACACACATACATACACACATACATACACACACACATGCACAACATATACACATACATGCACAATATATACACATATACATACATGCACGCACAACATATACACATGCACGCACACATGCACGCACACAACATAAATACATACATGCACAACACATGCATGCTCTTGATTTTTGTACATAAAAGATACGATTATTTACATGCCCTGCTGATGCAGTCAGGCATATACGTAATATAAATATGCGTAATATAAACAGTTTTAAGGTAAAATTAAATTACATTATTTTTATGGTCATTTTTATTGTTTACAGCTCTGTCGTTGTATACCTTAACTTATGTGAATCAACTTGATTTACGAATTTTTTTCCCCCTCGTACACTAGATATGATGCCGATGATTTTGCTAGTTTAAAACATGTCGTCTATTTTAAGTTTAATGGCGTTTTAAAATTGCCGTTTCCTTTTGTGATGTTAAACTGTCTGTGTAGCTTTCTAAACGGATACACATCTTCTCGTAACAATCAAAATGCAAATTATGTTGATCAATCTTAAACTCCACTTCAGAACAGCGACAGAAAGTGCACGAACACACCCCTCAGTACACGCCACACGACCCAAACTCAACCTTTAACTGCTAAAGAGCGCCTAACTTAAGGAGTTTAAACTAAACGAGTGCTTCCCTACTACCTGATGACCATTTTCTCTGACTATAACCATAACCTGGTGAGGACGCGCGGCTCGTACACTGTTGATCAGAGATCTGATGTAAACACAACAATTGTGAAACAGTTTGTGCTTAAAAGTGTAAAAACACAACATCTCTACCGTCACACAACAGAGTCAGAAATGAGGACGCTTCCAGTGTGAACAAACACAGTGCAAACCAGATTATGCCTAGGGCAAAGACTGTTGACAACATCTATTTGAGTATTGCATGCTGTGTTGCTTTCAGTAGCAGATGAGAGATTTAAGTTACATTAAATGACTGCTTTACAATTTGCAAGTAACAAAATTGATGTTATTTAGTTTTATGTATTATATGTTTTGGCATATCTGTTCAACTAGGGATTAGTTTGTACCAATTAACTAAAACACAATTCACTCTATAAACAAAGACAATGAGATAAAGTAGCTAGAAATGAGTTCTGTATAAACTGATAACTGTCAATGGCTAAACATGTCTAAAATATATTAATTGTTCATTTAAGCCCAGATCAAGAGAGAACATTACTAATGTTGTCCCATTGTTTTCTGATATATGCTATTTAAAACAAAAATACAATTTGAAGTAAAACTCAGAATTACAAGAACTCAACTGAAGTGTATCTATAAACTGCCCTGTTCAGCATCTCATTACAAATATCACATTGCTGCAAAATGACAGATTTAGCAGTTTTTTTTTTTTGCACCTGTTGTTCTGAAAGACTGAATACGACGTGTAATAAAACAGTTGATGGTCACTAACAAAACATTCAGCTCTCTTTCTATGTTACCCAGAATCCTCTGCAGTATTGTTGCATCTGCATGTGACAAATGTTGTTAAACAGTGGATTTGAATTCATGCATACATTTTCCTTCATCTCTTTAACACCCTCTCAGAGTGTTATCAGTGAGTGTACAGATGAGCAAACACAGCACAGAGTAAATGACGACGGAGGCCATTTTCTCTCATCCTCCCTCCTCTGTACATGCTGCTCGTATGTTACATAATACCTATGGCCATAGTGAAAGAGAGGGAGAAAGTTGGCATTGATTGGACATGAGGCTCGGCCGCCTCTCACAGCCCATCATCATCAACATCATCGTCAGTGCTTTTAAAACATCACAAGTACAACAGTGACATCATCATCAGAAATGAGAAACAGATTCTAATCATTACATGGCATGTTTATATAACAGCATTTATCAGTTTCTGAAACATCTGCTTACTCATAACAGGCATGTCTGGACAAAACCCACGTTTCACATGCGTTGCAGATACATGCAAGCAAAAGCATGCAGGAGCCACAAAATATGCACGGAGCTCTAAGCCCGCAGTAATGCATCGCAACGCTCGCTACAGATGTCATGTTACAAAGCGTAGCTCCTATTCCCGCGGTTACAACTTGTGTTTGTTGCATATTGGGGGCTTGTTTCTTCTAGGATTCATGTGTAGTGAAATGGCAGGAATTGTGTGTGTGTGTGTGTGTGTGTGTGTTGCACTGAAGGTACAGATGAAATGTGTGGGTTTTCCTGCCCGCTGAGATTATATAACGTACGCCAGCCGTGGCCAGCAGTCTCATTTATAACAGATTGTGTGTTTCTGTGCAGTGTGTCGGCTGGCTGAGCATTTGGTCATTCTGATGTTCATAAGCGCCGTGTTTACGGACCAAAACATACATTTCATTCCAGTGCTGTGAATGATTTATAAGCAACATCAAAACTCAGTGGTGCGTTTGATGCAAACATAACCAGCAGATGAGAAACTGTTTTTGCTTGTAGGGCAAAATCTTGTGTTCTGGTCTATTAGAGAGTAAATTATGGTTTAATAAAATGTACTCATGCACTGTGGGTGGGGTGGCATTTGGCGGTAGCTTTAAGTGCGATTGTTTACCAACCACACAACCTGTGTTTATTCCAGGTTTATGTAATTCAGTTCTCAGTGGCACTAATACATGCAAATTATAAAATGTTGAAAACCTGTTTATTGTGTTGCCCTAGAAACAGATCAGGTAAATAAGATCTCAAAGCCTCAGAAACCTGGAAGTAGCAACATCTTGAGAAAGCTCATCTGTTGCCTTCGAGCTGAAGATGCCCAGCTGCCAGCCTCACCTACCCATGATGCCTTGTTATCACCTGGGGACAATGGAACCATTGCCAAAGTATTACAGTAACCTTTAATCAACCTTTAATCACTGTTGTTGTTTGTTTATCTTTAAATTCCTTCTTTGTATCGTTGAAAAATAAAAAGGACCACAAAACAAAAATTAGATTTATAAAGAATAGGTGTATGGACAGACAGTCACTAACATACCGTAATGAAAAGGTTACAAAACATGTTTTGGTCTAACAAAAACATGTTGTGTTTCTAATATTTATTTAATATTTGATCATTTAAATTTAATCATTTAAACAAAAAATTTGGTTAACATGTTACATGTAACAGGAAACATGTTTATAGTAAGACAAATCGACTTCTGTTCCACATTTGTAATATGTAAAGCTGCTACATTGTGCTGCCCAGTGGAATAAATGTAATGAAATATTTAAGTAAAGGAATACAAAGTATTATATAGAAAAACACCAGAAAGGTGGAATTTTACAGTCTGTATGTGTGTGTGCGCCACTGAACAGATTATTAAATAATATTCTATGGCCCAGTTTCACAGACGTGGCTTTAACTCTAGTTCCGCAGTAAAATGCATGTTTATGCTGCTTAGTTTACAGACAGATCTTAAAATACAACCGTGTCATTGTTTTGTCTCCAAACACACTCCAGTAATGTTTATTTAAGCCATGTTTATAAAAGGCTTAACTTTTCTAATGCAACTAAGCATTGCCTTAAGCCAAGCCTGTCTGAAGCCAGGCCTAAAATAATAAAACAATGCTTTTCCCCCCAATGAAAAACTGTTGGGTGCTTTAAAAGCTTACTGTAAATAATTAAGAAACAAATCCAGTATGAAAACTGTAAACACAAGCTCATCTCAGAGGTGACAGACAGAGGTCTGGTCTGTACACAGCAGGAGAGTGTCTACTGCCAGCAGTGACCTCTGAGGACCAGAAGAAGATCTGTGTGTGATGGATGTGGAGGAAACGCCGCTGCACAGCTCCTACAAGGTACACCGAGTTCATTCATCACTTCACGTTGCATATCATGCGATCTTGCATGTTACTTGACACTTTAGATAAAACCAAAGGCTTAAATGTAAACGCAATAACATCATGTAAAATCACGTAATGATTGTATGTTTTTTGTCACCCAGCTAGTGTTTGTAAATACTCTCATCTTGTCTTTTTGTAGCCAATCAGCAATGCAGATTTCATTGTGCCTGTGGAGATTGAAGGGACGACACAGCAGGTGAGATAAACCCCGTGTATGTGTGCGAGAGCGGTTATCCGGCCAGTGATCTGGTGTTTGTATTGACTTCAGCTGTGCACAGACAACATGTGCCTGAGAGGCTGAACATGATGTTCATGTTCAGACGTGAGCGGTGAGCGCCCCCTGCTGGACCGACGCGAGAACGCTTTAAATGCGCCAAAATGATGGAGACGTCACGTGAAGAAGCAATCACAGAAGTCAAATATTTGCAAACGGTGGATTTTGTTTAACCTCTAAAACACAAACACATACAGCGGTTTCAGTGACTACAGGAGTGCGCCAGAATATTGATGTTTTTATACACGGATATTTGTGGATGTCCTCAAACTTGTCAAGATCTTTTTGGGGAAACTCACATTTGACTTCTTCCTGGTTCAAGTAATCCAGGATAGGTTAGTTCCCACTAGTACAGCCTATACTTGATTACTTGTTTCAAGAGGAGGTTACCAGCAGCAACACGACACGCACAGAACACACAAGACAGTGTTACCATGTTAATAACGTGTTTTAACTGACACTGTGAAACCACAGACATGTACAGTGTCATTCTGTAGTAAACACTGCACGTCCCTCAGGACAGCGGCTGTGCTGAGAGAGAAACTGTGTTGTAGGTGTACGTGCTGAAGAGCCGCATGTGGACAAGAGCTGTGTGAATGTGTCATCTTCACTGCCAGCCTTGCAGAGTCCCAAACCAGTTCTTAAACTCTTTAAAGATTAAACAACTCGCGATGAATAACCTGCTAACTAGTTAAAGCTGCAATCTGTTACTCTATGGTTAAATGATTGGTTAGTAAGCAAGTACATAACAGATCAGTGTCTCAACAGATCATCCTTATAGCACCATGATTTACAACTGTAAGTTTATAATAATGATTTATAATTTGAGCTGTTGGGTTCAATTTCCTGAAAATTGTCAGTTTGACTTCATTTGACTTCAACATTCATAACAAAACATATAAACAGAGATGGCGATAGAGAGGCAGAAGTTTTAGATGGCAGCTCTAGATTATGCATGTATAGTGTAGCGTTTAGATCTATTTACTTCACCTGTGGCAGTTTTAGCTTTTGAATTCAGATTTGTTCCAGTATTCTTAAATCTGTCTGTCTTCCCCTGTCCAGTGACAGTACACAGACCCAGTAACTGACCTGCTGGATCAGTGCGGCGGGTTCCAGGCGCGAGAACTGTGCGTGTTCTATGAAGGCTGTTATGTTAAAGACCTGAGCCGCACTCTGATCCTGGACAACTCTCCTGCCATCCTGAGACTGCTGTGGGTTATTGTCCTGCTGCTGTTTACACCAGTG
Source organism: Botia almorhae (assembly GCA_036877575.1). Classification (NCBI taxonomy): domain Eukaryota; kingdom Metazoa; phylum Chordata; class Actinopteri; order Cypriniformes; family Botiidae; genus Botia; species Botia almorhae. The sequence goes on from JAZGTJ010003759.1 coordinate 10,469, forward strand.
CTGCCCAGTGCTGAGGCCAGATGCATAAACACAGCCACTTAGTTAAAACTGTGTCTAAGGAACTAGTCAGACCAACCAGCAATTAGTTAATCCTCAGTATTCAAGTAATCAGTCTTTTTGGATTCAAATGAGACCAGTCTACCTTGCCATGTAACTGATGTAAAAAAAGTTATGACCAGTCTTGAAAAATAAACACAGCTAACTTGTGAGACTAGTTTAAACAGTTTATGCAACAGGTCATTAGTCTTCACATTTTGTCCTCTTGTCCTGTCTCCCTTCTTTAACACAGCTGATTCAAATCTTTGGCTCATTAGCAGGGAGAGCCGGGAGATTGTGGTCTCCAACAAGATCCACAGAGCTGCAGAGTTGAGCTCTGCACACCTCCAGTACACCTGTCTGGATGTTTCTGTCAGTCCCACAGATCTTGATCAGCTGCTTCAGGTGAGATTCATTAGAGTTAACGATGAACTCTGCAGATCCGTGGATCTCACTGGAGATCTCTGGTGTAGATTCGTTCTGTTGCCCTTTAGCACACGTTAATGTTTTAGACAGTAATTGTTTTACTAAAATAGCATTTTAAGACTTACATACAGTGGGGACCAAAAGTCTGAGCTCACCAGTGAAACCAATGCGTTCTGGTTACTTTTTTAAAATTGCAAATAATATTGTCAGCATCAAAATGAGAAAACAAACAAGGTTTTTAGAATTTTGTAGTGATTGATTTGTCCCACATTTGCTTAATCGACAGCAGGCAGTCAAGCTGACAGTTTGTGCAGCGTCTGATGGTCCATGATAACCAGCATGATCTGAGAACGTTTCAAATATCAGCTTGTGAGCTCCAGTAAAGCACAAATGTCCTTATGCACCCAGTAAACATGATCAATGTCACAAACTACCCCACTGTATACTCCCCTGTAAAATGTGTATGCTTTATGTATTTAATACACAGAAAGTTGACCTACTTTACTTTTGATCATGTCTACAGCAGACTGGAACAGCTCATGCATGAATCTGCACTGCCAGACCGACTGCCAATCAACACGAGCAGCTCATATGACAGCAGACTCTGCCCACAACGCTCATAATCTACTGAACAGAGAAATGTGCCATTCTGTTACTTTGTCTAAGTGACCTTCAACAGTTCCAGACAAATATTTCTGTCAGAGGCAGGGGATGTCATAACGTTTGCTGTTTGCAATACTACTTACAGTTTTTATATTCCTTTTGTAAGTTTTCTACATTTGATTTTTTTATGATCGTTTTAATCATTTAACCATTAACTAACATGTTTTTAACACTGTTTCGTGTGAATTACGAGCACATGCTGTAAATTGACTTCAGTATTTACTGTACTTCAGCTGCAGATGTACTTGAGAGCAGAATTAACACACACAGACTGAACCAAAGAAATGTTTTCTTCTGTTTATGTCGTTCTTAGTGAGGGTTTAAATCATGCTGTATTTTGTCATCTGTGTGTGTATTTGGTTGGTTATTTAAATGTTTTTATTGTAGCTAAGTGTTAAAAACTGCCCTTTTGTAATCACAGCAAACTGTTTTTGTACTGCTGACAGTAAATGTATTTCCTGTGCAACATTTCAGAGTTGTTGAAATGATTTCTTTAACATTAGCAAGATATTATTAGTCATCTGTAGTCATATAGTCATTATGAATAGTCACAGAATTTAATCAGAATAACGGGTTAATTATAGACAACCGAACATCCTAAATGAGGGAACCAGAAACAACTGAATGTATTCTTTAACAGAATTGTTTCTTCTGACTATGATATTCATGAATATTTGATTGTTTGATCTCCACATATTAAAATCAAACAATCACAGTTTCTCTTGCATTCTGCAAATAATTAACTTGTAAATTCTTCTTTTCACCACTGGGGACACCAGAACTCAGCTCAACAAAACAGGAAAATGCACTAAATAAAAAACGATTACTGAGAAAGGATTTATTGAGGTGCATGAGGGATGGTCTTTGCTAAGAAAGCAGATGCACATTTATGGCTTTTGCAGGACAGAAGAAAACAAAAATGAGATAGCACCCTATAAACATTTTACAGATATATTAACAGCATCATAAATTCTTCTGTAAACAAACCAAACCGATACAAAATATTTCTAACAATTGCAACAAAGTAAAAAAAAGGATTATACTGGCAGGAAAATCAGGTCTAAATAAGTAAAAACAATTAAAAAAATTAATAAGGGATTTGACAAAACAGAGGCTCATGCATATAAGGTTAAAGAGAATGAAACACGATGAGTATATAGAAAACTAACAAACATCTCTCTCTTATTTACCACAGACTTGAACCTTGGATAGTTTCTAACAGCGGTGGAGAGATGTGCAGTCAACATAACAGAAAGAGAGAGTGAACAGATTGTCTCGTTTTCAACATTTGTCAAAAACAGTTTGATTGTGTGCTTATGTTTAAGTTCTGGAGAAATCCTAAAAAGTTTACATTTTGCTGAACTGAATTATGGGTAAAAATATGAACAAACAAGCCACAGCCATATTCAGGGAATAAACTAACCTACAGACACACAAAGAGACACTTAAAGCAGTACGGCATGATACATATTTCAACAGAAAGAGTTACAGAGAGTAACCAATAAAATGTGCTTTTGTACTATTCAAAGAAAATAAATTAATTAAAACGTAACGATAATAGACAATTGGCTGTGGAACACTGTAGCTCTGTCACCGATTGCTCGTGTTGCTGCTACATTTTTGTTTCTTCGAACACATAATGAACCAAACAAAAGTTTTACACAAATGTGTTTTTTCTCTTTTCATGAAATATGCACATTAAATGAATTAAAAACATCACGTATATTAACATTCAATATCCAATAACTTCACACAAATGTTACCAAAGCATGTGAACAGATGATGTATGAGAACAGCAGAACATTCTGTGAGTTTATAAACTGGAAGACTGTCGCAATGGACTGAGACATCAGAATCGACGCAAATTTAATAATAACTCTGAGCGGAACATCACAACATCAAAACACAAATGAGGTGACAGAGCACATAAAATGCTTCATAAACGAGATCAACACAAACAAACTGTAAAAGTCTTTCTCCCATCCAATCCATCAGAAAATCTCGGACAGAAAGATGAGATTTTTTATGCGGGAGGAACATGTTTTTCCATCCAAAAATGTTTTTTTCCAACGTATCCACCTTTGAAAAATGATCTTTACAGTTTATAAAAGGTTGGAACTTGGTTATCCGTCAGTGTAAAACCATCTCAGCCCTGACTGCCACAGGAGGACAGACTGTCATACAGAGAGTCACTCAGGGACTCTGGGGTCTCCAGGACTTGTGGATGACTTGGGGAGAGACCATCATCGGGTCTCTCTCTCACTAGCTCCAGCCCAGTGTCTCTCACCATCTCTGGATGAGCAGGAATACGGGTTTTGCCTCTGCGTGACTGCCCGGGCTGAGCAAGGCTTCTTGGGTCACCTTCTGGGTTGCCTGCAGGGTCACCTGTCTTGTTGCGCTGCCGATACAAAAGTCCAGAAAACACACAGTGAGTTAATAATGAAGGTAAAGCACACTGCGTGCCAATAGTGATATACTTTGTTAATATTTAAAAAGTTTTAGTTTAAACAGTGAAGTGGATGTTTGTTTTCATTTACTAGCGTAAGTTTACCAGCGATTGTCACCTTCTTAAAGGAACTCTGACTGACCGGCTCCACACCATCTACAAGGGCGAGATATCCGTCAGATGCCTCTGAAGATGCTTTGGTTAGGTTAGGAAACGTCCAGTTCTTTGTGGGGCCCAATTTCACTGGTGCTCCACAGATATCGGTGCCTGCAAATCAAAGCTTATTAGCCACTAAGGAGAAAGAATCCAGGAGAACAACAGTCTAAAACTTTTGAAAATGTTACATTTGAATTTTTCTTTTAAAACAAAAACTCACTTAGTAAAAGCAAGCTTGTTCAATATTTCCATTATTATACGACCAAAAACAACCATTTTAATGTTCCAATAAGAACATGGAGCAAATGTAAACAATCTGTTATCTATTAATGGAGTATTATCTATTAATACAGTCTTTCATCCAGCACATTTATCAGAGAGAACTGGTTCAAACAGACGGGTGTTGTGAACGAGCTCGTTACGGCTAAGCAGTGAGTATTTCACAAGCTCATGGGTTTAATATGGATATTTACAGTAATACTCTATGAACATAAAAACAGAACATTGACAAATAAACAGAAGTGACAAAAGATCACTTTTTATAAGAAATGTTTCATATAAAGCTTAATTCTTACCATCATGAACCATGTTTACAATCTGGCTGGATGGAATCTTGTTTTCTATTGTGCCGCTGTGATGGTCCGTATAATCCTCTTCTAAGGAGGAAAGCTCTCTCTCTAAAGTCCAGGCCTTGTGGGATATTTTCATGCCTGAGCTGTGTTTAACCTGGGAAAGGGAAGGGTCGCTCTCCGCACGCGTCTTTCCTTTGGGAATGCTTTTGCAACCGGCATTCGCACTGTAGTCAGGCAGCGGGAACGTTCCAATGCCGCTGTCCAGAGTGTGTGTGGAGATTCCTAAACCCGTTTCAAATTTAGGGAATAAAACAAATGTCGTCTCACAATCGTTTCCTCCACAGTTCTTACAATCCTTAATGATCTCTTTTGTGATTGGTTGATTTTGGCCACCATTTGTTTATTTATTTAATTTTACTCTAAATTCTATGGTAAAAAGTAAATAAACACTAATTTACTGCAGGAACCTTAATGAATTAACAAGAAATACTTCATTGCTAAAGAATGTGAATGTATGCTGTTGCAACCTGCATTCAGCTGTTACTGAGGATGAGTCACTCTGACGCGCCTGCATTATTCACCATCACAGACACAAGCACGACCAGCTTAAAACCTGTTTACTGTGGCTACCCGTTAACCAATCAAAATTCCTGCCTGTGACATCACCCAAAGCTGCGCACTGTTAACACGCATCACCTGCGAAATGCTCGTGATGAATATTCCCAGCCAGGCTGTCATCTGATGTAACGTCTTTACTCAGTAATGCAGAAACCTGTGAAATATTACCAAATTAAAAAGTCAATCACCTGTTCGCTACTTTGAAACCAAAACGTGTATTTTATCCGTGAATTTGACCATTGGTGACAATTATAAGAATATGTTACCTTTCGCATGTCATCACTGCTTCGTGTCTGACTGGCCACGCCCAAACTCTGGTGACTGAACGCAGGTCTGGATTTACAGTCGAACGACAGGCGTCGATGTGCCATGCTGATGGCCCCTGTGTCCCTCCCATCAACCCTGAGGAGAAAATAAAGGTTATGTGAGCCATTCAATTCCCAGTAACTGTCAAAGCAGCTCACAGGCATATTCAAATCAAGAGTCTGAATGAATCTCACACATTACTCACATCAGCAGTTTAAAACAAACCCTCAATACTTACAAACCATAGATACAACCTACCAAACCAAGAGTCATCTGCAAACAAATGACACCAGATCTTTTCTGAGAACTGAAAACTTTCAGCCATTACTGCCATTACTTTTGACCAACTGGTATCAAGATAAGGAGATAGGAGACCAATAAGGAGACTGATAAGGCTTTGAAAATGTTCGGACTGCAGCTTTAAAGTAATACCACATAGTTTGATATTTTGGTATCTAAATGTAATGGCATTTGTTCATGGTTATGTATATGTTAGGCATAAACTCTACATTTTGTACTAACCGGTTGAGCAGTTGTTGCATGAAGTTGTCTGATGGCACTCCTCTGTACATCACAGACAGCTGTCCTTGAGCCTGGTCCATCACCACCTCACATGAATGTCCTTTCCCTTGTCTGTCCAAAGCCACTCCATTCATGTAAGCCCGTTCTTCCTCCAGAGCTTTGTGCAAGCCCTCAGCCTTCTCTATCAACATAGAAATGTTTAAGCTCTCGCTCTCCGTTTTCCTAGCAGCTCCCCTGGAATCCTTTCCTGCTGAAGATATATTGAGTTTCCATTCTTTCACTTTGGAAGCGTCTGGCTTTCGGCTAAGAGCTGGCAGCTTGCTTTTCTTCAGGCCAAACCAGTTGGCGATTCCATTGGAAGCCTTTTGCTTGACCTCGACCATTTGCCCTTTATCATGTTCTTGCAGTTTCAGCATATTTTCCTCAATACCCTTCATGACCTTCTGCTCAATAGAAGACTGAGGGCTGGGAGCAGAGTGTCTCTTTTCTTCAGCTACTTCTACTGGTCTTGGTGGTGGAGGGGGAAGACTTTCTCCATAAGAAGAATTCTTCTTCTTGTTGACCCTGAGATGACTCCTGTCTTCAGATTTTGATGAGTACCTCTGAAACTCTTGAGCAGGTTTCCCATCTCGGCTCATTGAAGGTGGCACAGTTTTAGTTGGTGACTTGAGTGGTACTTTATTGGGACTCCCACTGTGGGGACCAGTGATGTTTTTTCCATTATATGAAAGGCTATGGGGTGTTGCACTCTTAACATAACTGCGCAAAGCTTGTGCAGTCTCCAAGTTGGAAGATGGTGGATGCATCTTTGACTTCGGGCTCTCTTGCTTGGCTAAGAACGTTTTGGGAGATTCATGTTCAAGTTTAGAGACTACTGTGCTAGAGGGAAGAGACCTTGCTGCTTGCTGAAAGGACCCCTGTTGTTTTGAGACAGCACCATCAAGATGACCTGAATGATATGATTTATCCTCGTTGGGTTCTGTAGGTTTTGGAGATTTATATTCTCCAGATTTACAATCAGAATTTTTGTCAGCAGTTTTGATTTTGTCTTGGGCACGGGTTGTTATACCTGCAGCTGACTGACCCTCTTTCCTCTCCGCAAGCTGTGGGCAGGCAGTAGATTCTTCCAGGTTCCTTAACTTGCCAAGGGCAGCCAGCCTTTCTTTAAACGAATGGCTAGATTCACCTGAATGCCTTCCAATCTCTGATTTTTTAGAAACAGGCGGTGGATCATTCCTTTTAAAAGGTGATTCTGTGCTCTGAGGAACATTTTCCAGGTCATTCTTCTCTTGGCTTTTGGACCGCGTGCTAATTCTATTCTGAGCTTTCTGGGATGTTGACTGACTAGGAAGACTACGGTGATTAATTTGCTTATGCCAGACTGGGCTGCCTGAGCTGTCCTCTTGGTCTGAAGAATCTGATTCCGGTGAAGTGTCTTTCTGATCCAGACTCACTGGCCGCTCATGAGATGAGCTCACATCTACCAGTAACTGGGACACATTGTTACCACATGTTTTGGAGAGATCCGAGACGTTTTCATAATGGGGTATTTTCTGAGGAGTTTTCTGAAGGTGAGAACTTGATGTAGGTTTGGCTACACGGCTCGTTTTAGGTATTCCGCAGCCAAGTTCCTTGGTCAGCGGTGTGGGAACATCATCAGGCTGGGGTGGAGATGTTGGGACAGATTGGGACTCAGATTCAGAAGCAGGCAGCTGTCTTTGTTTCTCGGTTGTGGTGGCCTTTCTTGTGGCTACAGGCGATTGGTGAACCTCATAGTTGTTGGTTCGGCAGGGAATCTTTGAGCTTCTTGTCAGTTGAGGACTGAGACGGGATGGGTTAGTAACTGCCGCACGTTCTCCAAGAGTTGGGATTTTGAGAAATTTCAGCAGTTTGGACGGCGAGGCCTTGACATCTCCAAGACACGCAACCTGACTTTGACTAATGTCAAGTTTGGATCTACTTGACTGAGGGTCATATGGGCTGCTGTCTTTCACAGGAACGGAGATTTCATCTAGTACTTTTGAGGCTGTGCGATTCTCACTGGGAGAAAATAACAGACCTTTGTAAACGGGTTCATTCTGTAAACTGTCCTTGAGTCCAAGAGTAGGCAGCTTAGAGACAGCTGTGTTGGCTCGACAGAGACAGTCTGTATCTTCTTTCACCGCAAACTCTTCACTTCCACCAACCTTCTCAAGTTTCTGTGGCGCTACAGCGTTTAAGTGCTTTAGATCAGAGTCCAGCTGGGCTACATCAATTGTGCTATCATCACAAATTGTCTCAGAACAGGTGCTGCCACTTGACCTATTGGACCGGGAATCCAGCAGAATATCTGATAACCTATTCTTGTCTCTTGTTTCTAGGTGGTCGCAAACAGCTCTAGTTTGATCTCTTTCTGAAACTGACAACCGTGAGTACGGATCCTGGGCTACTAACGGGTGGGAATCATTTTTTGGACCTTGTTCTGCTGCAGATGTTCTATTTACAAAAAGTTCAGCCGTACCTGTGGCAGGCTTCGCCAGGTTCTGCAATTCTGTATTGTCCTGAAAATCAGGCCGAGCCAAATTGAGGTTATCCATAGTAACCGGAGTTGAAGTGCAACAGCTGTGGCTACTCCTGGCTAGGCTGACGGAATCTTTATTGAACAGTAACAGGCATGTGCTACAACTCCCGCACTTTACACTGCTGTGATCTCCGCCGTTCAAATGCTGATGCGTGCAAACATCGGGACAGGAATGGGAACAATGTGCTTTAGGTGCACTGCACCGGGATGGACTGTCTCTGCAGGCTAACACTGCCTCCTTCGAGGCAAGAGCCTGGCTGTAGTCACAGATGGACGGAATGCCTGAGGAACGATGGTACCGAAGCGGATCCGTTTCTTCAAGCTTGCGGAGGACTTCCAATATGTGTGCTTTCTTTTTCAAGAATGGAGACATGGCCTCCAGAGAGGTGGACGAACCCTGGGTGTCAGGTATGCTATTCTGTGCACATTCACTGCTTCCCTGAAGAACGCAATCGCATATAAATTGCACTTACACTTACACGTTTGATACATAATAGATTTACCAACAATTTCTGCCATGTATTTGTTTTTGTGCATGGATTCTACCTTGGCCTGTGGTTTCCTCTGCGTCTCTATCAGTTTGCTTGACTCACTGTGTTGCAACTCTCCGATGTGTTCCAAACAGGGTCCAGGCTGCTGTGATAAAACACATTTCAGGTGTTTAGTTTTGTGACTGAATTAATGAATTATGTAAAACATGTACAACAAGGGCATTCTTGTTCCATTCAAGTTCCTTTTAGTCACATTAGCAAATGCTGCACAAACAGCCCAGGAAAATTAAACAGGAAAACGTTAATAGAGCAATTTTCTTTAGTTTGCAAACAAACATAACAGGAAATCCCTGCAGGGTTTGAGGAATGTTTTGTGAAAAAAAAAAGTATACAATATAAATGTGACGGTGCTTTATCAATCATCTGTTGAAGTATTCAGTCTCTTACCTGCTGGTGTGCGCATGACTGACTGTGTAACTTCTCCTGCAGGAGATCTATGAGTGTTCTGTTCTGTCTCTCCAGATCAAACACACGCATTTTCAGCTTGATGCATTCCTCTCGAAGATCCTAGGGCAAGAATTTACAAATATTACAAAATTACATTGCTAAAACATGTTTGCCACGTTAATGCGTAAATTACTTCTGCCAATCATGTGTGTTCTTTGTATGAAAATAACGACATAAAAACCTGTTAGTTTTCATTTAAAACTAATAAACTGTGACAGTATGTGTGATTCTGATGCATAACACACTGTTTTTACCTTCTGATTGAGTAAAGCTTGGACAACATGGTTGGCCACCTAAAAACAAACACAGGAATTTAAATATCAAAACACTTGCATCAGGATATATCAGGATATCATCTGAATCTCTTCATTAAAAAATTACTATGATAAATATGATAATGATTTAACTTCAACATATGTAAAACAATCATGTAAAGTAACCTGCACTTCTATATTTCAAACAGAGATAAAGAGGCAAAACCACTGCAAATCTTCATGGCTAAGCCATCGTACGGGTCAGTAAGAACTCACCTCGTCCAAGCATCGTTCATATGCTTCTCTCTGACTCTCATTTGCCAGGGAAAGGGCAGAGTTCTCAGCCTAAGAGCAAAAACACAACAGTTACAAACACCAAATAAAAAACACTAAACAGAAATGAAACACAAGGGAAATTAATGTGTTCTTGGTGGAAGAATATGATCCACTTACCTGAAGTTCCCTCACTCTCTCAAGAAGTTCACTGCTGCTCTCCTCCTCTAGATATGACTCTAGCTCACCCTCCTCAGACTCAAAGTCCTCATCCACTCTGTTCTGGGGCTCTTCTGCCATTGTCTGTTCCTGACAAGAGGAAAACAAACAGGTTTGTTTGTTTGTTTGTTGAACTGTTCATGTAGTCCAGTGGGCAGTTCAGTATTGTGCTCGCAAACACCAAAATCTTGGCTTTAAATCTCACAGAAGCTGATCAAATGCACATTAAAGTCTTTTTGGATTAAACTGTTTGTCATATGTAAAAATGTAAATATTCTTACAGAGAACAAAAATTGTCATTTTTATTGTGCTGTTCTTAAAGTGGAAGTGCACAATTATTTCAATGATAAAAACATTCTGCTGTACCGGATAAATATGCAAAGAAATGAAACCATCTACAGGATGATATCTTCAGGAAGTGTTAAAACTGTGAAACTATCAAAACGTTGCTCACTTCCACTTAGCATAACTAGATGAACCAATGACATGAGTTTAGGGCAGGGCTGTCTGACCATCAATGGAGGACTAGATTAACAGTATCAGTCTTACGCCAAGATTTAAACACGACAGCTGAGAGTACAGAAGCAGGACTGGTGTTCCTGGCAGGCCACATCTTCACATTAACAGTGTCGTCAGAGCGGATCAGACAGAGGAGGTTTAAAGACATTAGAGGATTCTGAGGGTTCTGACCTACTGACTTACTGACCAGAGGATCTAACTCTGAGTCAGATCCTTGTGGCCTACATTTGACCTTAAAGGAAAAGTGAGTGAGGCACATGATCTAGTGTATACTCCGATCTGCAGTGCTTTTGACAGCTGAACACTAAGACAGGAACAGCCCACTGACTGACATGAAAAACAATTCTCGGTTAACCATTTTCAGAAAATGTTTTTTTTAGGGTGGGGTTATCAGACTACCAGTTAATTTCCATGACTTCCATGATTTCCAGTTGATTTAGACAAAGATTTAAATAAAGATTTTAAAGCTGCACTTTTCTGGGTTAAAGAACAGTTAATGAGCAATTACATGAAAGATCAGTTTTTAAAACACTCTCTTTTCCCCCGATTCAAACATGTATGTTTATAATAATGATTTATCATTTAAGCTGTCGGGTCTGATTTCCTGGGAAATGTCAGTTCGGCTTCATTTGACTTCATGCATAAAGTATTAAACAGAGATGGCGATACAGAGGTGAAAGTTACGGATTGCAGCTTTAAACTTCGGATATTTCTAAGTTTTCCAAGAACACAGGAACGCCGCTTGTGTTAAACCACTGCCACGGTAAATTTTCCTGTGGAATTCCATCACTGCACTACGGCACACATTTGACCTTCAGTAACACCACAGGACAGATCATTGGCAAACTGAATCTAAAAATCAATACACATGTTCATGGGACTCGTTTATAATTGATCCTCTAAGCACTCTGTGTGCTCAGTTATGAGTTATAGACGTCAGATTCTTTGCGAGTGAACAGTTTAAGTGGAAACTCCATATCAAAGACATAAATGAATACGGTGTATTGAGGCCAGAGGACCATCAGGGTGGAGAAGGTCAGAGAACACATCTCAGTTTAAGCAGTGAAGGACTAACACAAGCTCCAGATCACACTACTGGAAGCTGTTTCTGAAGACAGAGACATAAGTCAGATGAAATATCAGTGCTTGTACTGTGGCACATCAGATGTACTTTTCATTTAAACGTATCCAAAACATTTTACAAATGTGTGATTACTCTTAATTCAATCTGAAATTTACTCCATATACGACAAATCCTAGAAACTCGTGCATGTTGCTTTAAAACATTTTACCTGCCATGGTACAAGATTTGTAACAAAACAAAAACAATACATTATAATTGTATAATTGTACTTGTACTAAAGATAATAAGCAATACTGTAAGCATCTATTTTAATAAACCACTCGTCTGTGTGTTATCTTCTGTACGGTTAAATGGTCTAGTTATTTTGTTCTTTTTCAACCGCTGGCAAAAAAGTAAAGACAAAAACTCACCAAGAAATGAATACTGTAAAAATCCAAAAGCCTGAGGTGCAAAAACAGAGATTTTATATAAAAAATGAGTTTTTATATAATGTTATATAGAAATATATCAGCACTTTATATGATTGTCTTCCTCTGGGTGAATACAAGCTTCAGGAGCAGAAACAACCGGCGTTCCAAGTTAGAATTTTGTTTCACACTAACAAAAAAAGTTTGAAAACTTTTTGCCTCAGAGAGTTTGCCAAAAACTCAGACATGCAATAAAGATGATTTTTAAGGTTGACACCCTTTAAGGAAGTCAAATCTACATACCACAAGACTGTAATTATATTGTGATGACAAGATGATCACTCGTTTCACAGCATTTGTAATATTTCTGGATTATCCAGAACTGATTTAAGGCTTTGTTCCACTTTACACTGTGTTGCTAACAACAGTCTGTATTCTGACTGCTGGAGGCAAAGGCTGGGTGAACCTCAACCTCAGGACGCCTCGATCATCTGTCCTTGTCATCAGTGAATCACTGGTGAGGAAATGAATGGGTGAGTACGCTGCTTCTGGTGAAATACAACCTCAAGTTCATATTTTTAACTCTAAAAAAACACCATCAGTACAGCGATGGCCGCTCTCATAGATTTGAACCGGCAGCTTCTATGAGAAATTTTAGCTCAGTTACGTTTGAATCCTTCTAAAGTCTAGCGTTCTTAAAGTCTCCAGGAAACATGACGAACCTCCAGCGTTCTTTAAGAGTGACGGTTTGACCAGCTGAAAGTGACAAATAATTATATATTTTAATGAAAATAACAGAGAGTCTGCAGCCATAATAAATAAACCACTTTTTCTACGTTCTGAGAAAGAATTGGGTTTTCTTTTCTCAACAGAAGCCCTCAACCTAAAGAACAGTTCTGGACCATTCATGTCATCTCCACCATCACCAGCTGGCACTGCTGAATAACGCACGACCAACATCATTCTCTCATTACGACCAGATGTGACCTATTTAATAACATTTCAATTACACACATCACAAACATCGACTGCTTTTCAGATGACGGGTAACAATTCAAATGATGTTTTGCTGTGATCTTCACGTCCAGCTACACTGATAGATGTCCTGATGGCCAACAGCCTCACGTTCAGCACAGTCACTTCTGACACACATGTGATCTCGCGTGCTGAGTGGAACACGGCTAATCGCCTGTGCTCATGTAAAGATCTAAGCAGATCAGCATCTAAACGTACTGTTTAGATCTATAGACCCGCTGTGGGGAGTCATGCTGCTCTTTTCTCTTTGGACGTGTAGAAATCCACTCAGATCTGTGATGGACTCTGATGTGAATTTAATGTATCATTAAATATTAACAAGCACAATCGCTCAGCATACATTCGTGTTGGTCTCTATCTTTTACTCTGTAGATTACCAGTCTGAGGGACACGGACTGCTCACTGTATATCAGTGTTTTCCAGCTGGAGCATGTGTACGACAGGTGGTACTGCAGCAGGAAGGTTGATTTATGCAGTGAACACACGTTCAGTTTTTTAAGGAAATCCAGGATTATGTATGTAAAAAAAACATTTCTGGTTTAAAATCTTTCTGACAGGGTTAAAAACATTGACATACATCAGGAGAATCAAATCAAATATGCACGATTAACAGGTCAGATGTAAACACGGTTTAAACCCGTTTATGATCATCTCTCCTGAATATTGGGGGGGAAGACGTGGCCCACTTAATATCTAGGGCAGTTATATTCCCATTTTATATACCATTGTGTTGTGACACACGAAACAGAAGCAAACCAGCACCCATGCCAACAGAAACCTCGGCAGTGCTCTGCTACAACACCAGCCTCTTGATCCAGGGATCTGCTGAATAGTAAACATAAAGCATACTGGCATACCCTAAACAGGGCCCCAAACGTGGATGTCTGTACAGCTGTACATTTATTGAAGCTAAGCTTCTGACAGACCACTGAAAGCTGTGTAGTGGGATACAGAAGCCTGCTAGAACTTACATTGCCTCATACTCCTGAGTCACTGGTTTGGTATGATGCCCAAAGAGAAGGTCTCTTGAGTTTTCTACTCTCAGAGACTGGAAATCAAAGCTCTGCTCTGCAGACGCGAGTCTTACAAGCACAACACTGTCAGACACCAGAGGCCACAGTCTCTGTTACTGGACACGAAATGCAGGAGAGACGTTCTTCTCTGAAAATGTCACTGTTTTTTTTCACAAGCTTCAGTGGTTTAAGTCACTCACAAAGCATTAATGAACCAATGAATGACTGACATGGATTGTGTTTCCTGTTTTGGGAGGGAAACCTCATACAGTCCAGAATGACACAAATGCAAATACAGATTTAATCAAGTGCAGATGAAACAGGGAACTGGATGTTGAGGGAGGCTCGAATGGCTTGGAGGGTGGAGTAAAGCCAGCATGACGGCAATCAAACAGAAGTAAAGCCCAAGATTAAGAACCAGCCAATCAGCTGAGACGCCCCCTGATTATTTACACCCAGCACAATGAGCACAGAGACCCACAGACACCTTCAGAAAACCAATTATTGATCTTTTCACCTGATTGAGAAGCAGATAAAATGATCAATCATGCTCGGAGAGAGACAATAAACTCTTCTCGTATGCAATGAATAAATGCATAGTAAATAAAGGCAGATGATGCCTACAGAGAAGCAAACAAACACACAGACCTTCTGCTAAATCCCTAAGGGCATCATTTTTTCTCTTCCATGCAAATTATTTTGGGAATAAAGCAGCGAGTGAAGCAGCTTCTATCTCTTAACATGCCATTAAATATGAAGATAATCTTTAATAATGCAGGTTTTTCAGCTTGGATTCAGTTTCTATTTAAATTTTTTATGAGCTTTAAAGATTATTTTATCCACCGCATCTGTGACACTCTGGCTCCAAATCTTTATAAATGCGCCGGTCCTCCATGTTTGCTCAAACATGACAGGCAAACCATGTTTCTCTGTAGCTTTCAGCAAAGTTAGCGTGCAGCCATCTGCAGACTCGTGCATTATTGTTGTTTTTTACGCAGCAGTGCATCTACGTGGGTTGCGTCTAGATTAAACATGTTATCTCTGTTTTCACAGCCTTGACTGCAGCGAGAGACGCCAAACACCTCAGAGAAGACTCAGCAAATCAAAGCCACTGCTCGGTCAAGCTCTGTTGTGATGTCAGGAACACATGATCTCTATCTTTATATCTCACAGTTGGCTTTCAGTCAAATCAGGTAATCACTCAGACATCACAGGAAAGGATTGAAGCTGCGTTGTCTCTGATCTAGTTCAAACAAACGTGTGTTTATTAACATTTTACCACACAGCTGCCTCTCTAAGCTACATGCTAATGAAGTCCAGGACTTGTGTCTATTTAAAAAGACGAGTGTGTTAAACTTCTAGTGGTCATTAAACTATGCTATAGCAGAGTGTTGTGATTGTTTAGCATACAAGAACAATCAATCAATGCCACGATCACCTGCAGTCAACATCCCAGATCTACTGTCTCGTGAATTTTAACACATGCATCATATAAGCAGCGATAGTAACCTAAATTTAATAAAAACATGACAGATCGTACAGATTTCCACACATCTGTTCTCCAAGGGATGAACGCATACTTTATGATTCCAAGCCAAATCTGATATCCCTTTTTATCCGGATCAGAGAGGATATGACCGATAAAAAGTGCCTGCTGAAACAAGTCACTAAAAATAGCCACAAAGTGCACCGACACGTCAAACTGTACAAAACACAAACATAAAACCTCAAATAAAATTACCGTTAAATCCAGTCAGAGCATCCCGGAGGTTTCAACGCAACCCACACAAAGCGAACATGAGGCACGGAGACCAAATCTAAAAATGCCACAAAGAAAGCCTGGCGACAGAGGTGAACAGTCAGCAATCGTCTGTCCTCCGTACGCATGGAGGACTCCCTTTACTCAGGCAACTGGATCGGCTGTCCTTAGGGAAGTGCAGGACATTTTCTACAGCATCTGCAGTGACCTCCATGTCCTCCCATTGTTCAGGGGAGTGTGAGGCAGGCATCCCACCCCAACAGAGCCAGTGTACTCCAACAGCTGTGGGCCGGCCCCCTACCTCTCCTCTCTGTGTCTCTCCCTCCTCCAACGGCTGCAGCTAAACATTAACCCTACAACTGCTGGAGGGGCCATAAAAACAAGAGGCTTATATTTCAGGAAGGACAAACACCACACCCCAAACAAAGATGAGGCACCGATATTCCAACGAGCGCAGGAGGAAATGCAGTTAGCCAGGAAACTCGCAGTAGCTTCTTTTCTAAGAGGATTGGACCACTTTATCAGACTTGCACTGAGTTGCGACTGCAGATATTATGATGGTCAATAAAGCTGCATCCACACAAGACCTGGATGAACACAGATGCTATTTGCAGCCGATCAGAGACAGTTAGGTCAAAAAAACATATTAAATCAGCAGTTACAGGAACTAATTGTCACACATTCATATTGTTTTCCAAAAGTTATTCATTACACTCACATAATCTTCTGATAATAAAAGACACAATTTGTTTGCCAGCAGGACGCCGAATTCTTGCAAGCTAAAGGAATCTTATCTAAAGATCTTGTTATGACTACAAGGCTGGTCTACAAGACCAAATGGTCAGAAAACTTTGTCCCTGAATAAACTTCAGATCATATCCCTGCCTGACGCTAATTTATTCATAAGTGCATGCCTGCAGCTGGATTTCCACCTCTGCTGTGCTAGCGCCTTCACACGAGACAACTACAATCAATTAAATGACCCAAATGCAAGAGGGCTCGCATGTCCTCTTGCCGTCAAACGGCCATTGCGGTCCTTTAAACGTTACTTTCACCTCGCTAAACATGAAGACGGATAGACTTACAGTATTACACACAATAATCCAGAGCCACGATGAGGTGCTTCACGACACGTGGTCTTAAATGTCAGGTGTTGAGAACAGAGTTTTCGTGCTGAGGGGGGCTGTCATCGCTTTTTGTGTTATCAGTGTTAAACAGTAACCACTTCTCTTTAAACACAGCTGCACATTTGAGCCAATGTAATGCAGGCAATACCTTTCATACAAGACTGAACCTGATAGGCCAATATTTTGATACTGTGAATGTCACGCAACTATAACGAGTTTGTAATTTGATGGCGGTGATTATCAACACTTGGAATCTGTTTGGGAGATGATGATGACGACGACGATGATGATGAAGAAATGTTCAGGAGATGTTCTTGAGATTGTCTGTGTATATGAACGCACAGACACATGCGAAACAAAACTGAAAGAACTGAAATTTATATATTGGTGTGTGAATGTATCTTTGTGACATTTGCTTGTGTTTGTTCCACTTGCCTTTGCCAGCAGTCTGTTAATGACAATTTGGGTGACTCAGGATTAGGAGAATAAATCAGGCACATGGCAAAGAAGCCCCACTAAGAAGGAGACAGTTTAATGGTAATGTGCTGAACTGGACGGGCTGATCCATCTAATAGAAATGTGACACTGTTCTGGGATGGGCTGTGAATCGGGAGGGGCTGAACACCACTGCAATATACTGGCTGTTCTTCTGCGTCCTGGGAAGTGCTGAGTGTTTCCTCTGCTACAGCCATAACGCAGCGGTAAACACTGAGTTTAACTTCATTTATCCACTAAACAAATAGTGTTCGTTTTATAATATTTGTCTAACACACAGCTGGAGAGTGACAAGCATCAATTCGAGGGTCTGTGTGAGGGTCTTTAGTTTCTGAATACACTGCGCAAGCATGAACAGTAACAACAAGCTGAGGAAAAACAAACATTGACTTGGAGGTCACAAACACAAGTGGATGGCATGTCTACTGCACAGGCAGAGTCATCTTGTAACCATGGTTACCACCTTGACTAAAATGTCACGCCGGCTACAGTATCATCTACACTCACTAATAAAAACAAAAATCTATTTTCTCCTCCACATAATTTATGTTCCTCCCATGACAAACAAAGCCACATATTAAAAACCTGGAAAAATGCTCTTCCACTGTAAAATAAACAGTGGTTTCTGAGCCAAGCCAGTAAAAATGAACACAGCCACTAAACATCTGGACAGCAAATGCCCTCCGGTACCACTCAGCTGGGCCGACGCAGTCATTTCAACTCTCTGCCTTCACACGTGCACACAGTCCACTTAAAACCGCCAGAATCCATATTTAATCCGCATTAAAGCATTTCGCGTGCACGCAAACAAGTGCATCATTTCAGTTCTCTGCTCCTCTGCTTAAATAAATAAGTCAATTCTGCCACTCATACAAAACTCTACCATGATAACGGACCGCCAAAAGATCTTAAAGCGCAGGCCGCTCGTGTGAACTTACCCTCCAACGTGGTGGCTTGCATTTCTAACATAAACAGAACGTCCATTAGCTTTGGTAAAGCTCTCAGTTTGGTGTAATTAACAGGCTAAAGGTCAACAGATCCCAAACCACAGACACTTTTTCACGAATATAAAAGCACATGAGACCATATTTTCCACTTTTTAAAAGGGTCCATGACTAAAGCTTCTTTGTGCTACTTTAAATATATGATGGCGTACAAACGAACCACTCTAGACCCACCAAATCGCGTACATTTATCCCCTCTCTCCTCATCAGGATGTGTTATTGCCCTGCTTTGCTCGAATTGATTAAGGCCGCATTCCAAAGCATATTTCTGCAGAGCAGAGAAGTATGAATTGAATGTTTGTTGCAGCTGAACACAGCCGCACTGAGAAACCAAAGCACACGTTTGCCTCCGTTTTATTTTCTGCTGTGTGAATGTGAAGCAAAACAAACTCGTTGATTTCTCTCTGCTGACAGTTCTCTAAGCGCCGCTGTTCCATCGGAACACTGATACTGTTGAAAAACTGAGTATACAGTAAGTTAATAAGAATGTTAGCCTGACCATCCTACTGTAACAATATATCCATATATATACACAGGGTAATAGGGTTGCAAAGCTGAGGAATTCTGTAAATATTCCAAGCTGTAATATTACGTGAATTTAAGGAAATTGACTGGAAATTTTGGGTACTTTTTACAATTTGCATCATATAGAAACTGCTCCTGTAGCTCAGGTGGTAGAGCAATGTGTTAACAGCCAAAAGGTCATGGGCTTGATGCTGAGGGAGCACACGTACCGCGGAGTGTGTAACTTGAATATACTGTAAGTCACTTTGGATAAAAGCATCTACCAAATGCATAAACGTAAAGAAAGAAAAACAAATTAGCTTCCTCAACAAATAACTTGTCTTTATCTATGTGCCCTAAATTTCCATTGCGGGAATTTTGCAACACCACAGGCTACAGAATGTGTTTGTATGCACGACAAACCTCCGAAACACAACAAAGACTGCAAGAGGAGAGAAATGCAAGAGTAATTGCTATTGTCCAGTATCTGCAGAGTTTGGGAAAACAGCAGTAATGTCTCGGGGAGATGGCAGGCCACTCCCCGCTGTGTATGCAGCATATCTCTCCAGCATCCCAGAGTAACTGAGGAGTTTTTCACATACTTAACTGATCTCCCGATCTATAACCATGGTAACTGTTTGCCAGAGAGCCGAGGAAATGCACCAACAGGGGAAACTGCTAACAGACATGGCCGAACTAACACAGCATGAGTAAAACGACAGCCTGTGTGTTTAGAGGGAGTTTAAACATGCTTTGTGCCAACAGTGACCCATCAGGACACCTTCCTGTCTTTTATGTGACAAGCAAGATTTCTTCTCACACTGATGCAAAGCCACAATCAAAATGCAGAGCAACACTGAGACTCTTTAAAACAGACCCAAACAAACACTGCCAAGAGTCCAAACTGATGCGTAAGTTATCCAGACAGCAACGTTTAGACAACCAAACAAATAGACGGATAAAGCTGCATAACAGCACAAAAACAACGTCTGGATAACACATTTAAATTTAAATTTAAGGAAGTGGTCGCTTCTCTACTTTCGAAGGTGGTTCCTTAAATCTGCATCGTGAACAACAGCAGAGTAACAATCAAGAGATATAAACCCTTCAACAACAAATATTACAACAACTAACGTTTCCCAGCAAAAAATAGTTCAACCAAAAATGAAAATCTGAACTGACAGCTGTGATCTGTTTGTTTACATCGATGTGTGGTGTATCGATTGCTTAATAAACTAAAAATATAAACCCTCTGGAGTCACAGATGTGCTTTTTGTAGCCTCAACATCTCGGGCACTAATCACTTTCATTATAAATGTGAGGATTATATAGGATTTTAATAGAACTCTGATTGTGTTTGCCGGAAAGAAACAAAACATACACGAGGACTTGAGAGTAAATTATGAGAGAATTTTCATTTCTGGGTAGACGATGGCTTTGAAGAGACAGCTTTGTGATGGCAGGTTTGTGATAGCAGCTGATCGGAATCTGTGTCTTGTATTAGGATCAGGTGGCCAGCATAATCTCCCCGGACCATTCTGGGCTCCAGTCCATGAAATAACATCATGAGGCACAAGCTGGAAAAACACTCAGCACTGCTCACAGGTCACAACAGAGAAACAACCTCAGGCCATGTGGGAGCTGTAATGCATTTCAGTGCTGACCGATAGAATCTTGTTTTTAAACACACATACAGAGGAACAATAGCAGCTGCTTTTCATTTCATTACATACACAAATTTTAGCTACAATACCGATGAACGCACAAACATTTTTTTACACAGAACGGTTTTTACAAAGTGCGAAGAAAAATCTACCTTACTCAAAAATGCCCGGAGCATGTGTGTGTTCTCCTAGCAACAATACACCCACACTGGAATGTGCAAAATCTGTCTTTAAAACAACCAAAAATACAGGACAAAGTCCACAATGTTTAGATACAGTAACACAAATGCATCTCCACAAACATTTTCATATTTTCACAGATAACATGAGTGAACTCGCAAAGAAGAAACCGCGCAGACGTTTCAAATTCCTGGATAAGTGTATTGGATTCATTAACAGTGGGATCCTGCCTATGTCATCTGACTCCCATTAAAGTCAATGTATGTCTGCCGGGCATGCAAAAGACCCAAAGCTATGCAAAGATAATCTTGTGACCATAGCGAGCTGATAAAATTACAGCACAAACATAACTGTCAGTAAACCGTGAGCAAGCCCCCATACTGCCTGAAATGTCCCTGTAATGGCCATTTGGTTTACAGTCTTGCTTCTGATTCCTGTCAGCTATTTAGGGGGCGTTCATTCACTTCGGGTAGGGTGCAATGGTTTGTTTGGGCATTAAAATTCCAAAGGCTCTCTGTAAGAATGCATTGTTCTAGAAAATTACATCTAGAACAACTACAGATTGTAAACCAGTCCTAACATGGTTTCGAAACTGGGCAGATGTGAGACACATGTGTAAAATATTAACGGGGAGGGGCTGAGGGCATGCTTTACCCTCAATTACTCTTAAATTAGTTGCTGTTTTAGGGTCTCATGCAGAACGAGGTCTGCCAGAATGAGACATTTCACAATGCAGTCTGCGTGCTCACACACACACACACACACACACACGTAAACACAAAACAGCTCGTGCTGTACCTTTAACTCCACTGAAACAATATACACACTGATCCGGGAAACCGATGCAAAAGCTTAAAACAAGATCGGATTACTGTTATTTTTACACACCGCACTGTATAAACTCACTATATAAACGATACACTCGCTATATTAACTCAAAACAGCTCAGAATTAGTGGTTTAAATCTTGGTTTTGAGGATATCACGACAAGCATCCTTAGTCAAACGACCCCGCCGGTGTCTCGGTTAGCCGGATGGCTAATGCCCCACATTTCCTCTTCTCACAGTATATTCCACACAATGACATTTAATAAAAACACAAACCCACTTCACGTGCATATTGTGCTGCATTTTGCAAAATCGGCACATTTTAACACTTCCACAACAAATGGTGGCGCGACGTCTGAGGGGGAAACGGGTCTTTACCTCGCGAGATCCGTGCGCTGCTCCGGACGGGGTGGAAAATATTCCCGTTAAATGTGGCTAAGAAATGCCCTGAGCTGTGCTGTTAAACGGGCAGCGTGGGGACATGTTGGTGTGTTTCTCCAGCCGCTGGTCAGGGGTCTGATCGTCCTCTCTCTTCCCGTGTTTAGGTTCAAGCGCTCGGCAGGAAAAGTGATGTCATGGCTCGCAATCGTGTTGCCCGCCCCGCTTCTAGTGAATGGGCCTGTCCGTCTTCACCAGCTCCACGTAGCGTTTGCAAACGCCTGAAGTTCATTATTGCGTCCTTTTTTACACGCTTCTCATGAAATAACTTTAATGTTTGTTAATCTACTTTATTTTAATGTCCGACAGCAACGCGCGGCTCTTCGCTGGTGCATCTGCAGTGATTTCAGTATAATCTGACTAACCAGCCCGCTATTCTGCATCTTTTATAGTCATTCACATTTGTTACACTTGCAAGTATACTGAATATTAAATTTGCAATCCGTTAACTTGTCTCTCTACCACTATCTTTGTTTAAAACATACAATTGCGGTTTACTTTATGTATGTTGAAGTCCACGAAACCAAACTTGACCCGACAACTCAAATTAGAAATCACTATGAAGTAACACATCTTAAAGTGTTGAAATTTGCTCCAAAGTTGCACATGATACAGTAAACTTACAAATCAGGGTAAGGAGATCATGTTGAACACTGATCTGTTATATACACGCTCAATAACTGTTTATTTTTTAATGGTTACATATTGCATCTTCAAGCTTCTTTCTTTACTAAGTCATGAAAATAAACTATAAAATAATTATATTATAATTAAAATACAATTATATCGTGCACATAACTGTAATCAATAGGAGCAAGACGGGGTAGAATTTTCTTTTGATAAACAAATCTGAATATGAATCATATGAAACCAAAAGTGTAAGAAAACACAGTATTTAGACTTTTTGTAGTTTAATAAAGACCAAGTTATTAGACAAACCAGATAGTGAAACATCACATCCTCACATGATCAGACATCACGTCCGTCGAAAGAATGTGCATACACAAGATTATTATATTATTATTATAATATAATAATATTCCCTTTCAGTTCAAACATGTAATGTGGATACATGATACTGCTGTCATCAATTTAGTGCAGTTAATTATACACATAGCATGAAACAGTTTGAAGGGAAGTGAAGAACA
>JAZGTJ010003760.1:0-33717 GCA_036877575.1 Botia almorhae
ACCAGTAAAGATGTTTGATACCACAATATGAAGGTTTGTGTGTGTTTAACGATGTTTATTTTGCGTATTAAGTTCAGTTCATGTATTCCACAGCTGTGATAGGTCAAAGGTTCCCCCTAGTGTAAGTTCACATTAATTGTATGTTTTAGTTTTGAGTTAAACTGTGTGTGTGTCAGAGAGGGGTTCCACTGGCTACGTCAGAATTATTTCCAGGAAAACACATCAATTCCAACAGAGCAGTCACTGTTCCTGCAAAGCTCCACAAAATCATCTCAATTGTTGGTTTAAAAACATTGGTTAAGCTCACCACAGAAACCTTTTCCATTCCTCTTTATCAGCTGAACACATACTGCGCGAAAATGAGCATCTCCAGCCTGGCGCCGCTTCTGTCTATTACCCACAATGCTTGTTTTGTTAGCTGTGATAATGGATATGCAAATCTTGTAAATAAAGCTAATGGACATGTTTCATTTGACAAGACTTATGAATAAGAGAGTTGATGGACTGGGGAAACGCCATATATGGACAGATGAGTACATTCTTGCTGGCAAAAGAATGACAATTCTTTTACATTGTTGGATGGGATTATGCTGCTTAAGGTCACAGGAATGGCAGTTATTTAAATCATGTGGTCAGAAAGGTACAATATTAAAGGGACGGTTCACTCAAAATGAAAATGGTGTCATTGTTTATTTATCCTTTGTCATGTCTTTCTTTCTCTTACACTGATTAGCATTGACATTTGCTGTTTTTGACGTCAGACCTGCTGCAGTGTGTCTATGCCAACACATTTTAATGTACTTATATGCAGATGAGACTTATTTTATTAAAATGGGTTAAAAATGAAAAAAAATCTGTTACTAAGTAAGTAAATTAGCCCAACTCACAAAGGTAAGTTTATAATAATGATTTTAATATTTTGACCATGTCAGTTTGGCTTTATTTGACTTAAATGTATGTAAAGAAAAGTATGTGAAGTAACCTGTAATTTTGTTTTTGAACAGAGATGGCGATAGAGAGACAAAAGTTACAGATTGCATTCATCTTCGTACTGTTTTTGGTCTAAAAAAATGTGCAATGTTTTCTTAAAGGTATATGAGTGAAGATGGAAATTGTTTTACAGTATATAAATAGTGTAAAATATGAAGTATAAAATGAATGAACGAGCTGGTTTAAAGATATACATTCACAACCCCTCACACTTAAACTGATATAATCACTGAGAGGATGAGAGATTTAACAAGTTAAAGAAAAAGTTTGATATTAACAGTCAGAACAAGAGCTGCTATGCCATCAGCACACACACACACACACACCCCCTGCAGGCCACAAGCCCCCCTGAGAGCTGTTAATGATGGAGAAGAACGCAGACAGACCTGTTCACAACTACACACACACAAACACATGCTGTGGTTCTGATTGAGTTTCTAGCTCTCCGTACACATCATTACTAACTCATTGTAGATTTGGATTCTCACAATTGAGTTTTGTCTATTTGTGTGATCAAGAGAGAGAGAGAGAGAGGGAATTACCAGTTTGCATCATTAAAGTAAATAGAAAAGAAGTTCGACTCTCTGCATCACTGAAGTGTGATCTGCATAGAAAACAGGCCAGGACTCGTTTATTGCTTCATCATGTTTTTTTGTAGTATATTTCATTTAAGAGCTGTACCAGCTAACAATTTTGAGTTTTAAGAATGTTTCCCTAACATTTTCTAAATAAAATCTCCAAGTAACAAAAACGTTGGAAAAGTTATTTTGAATGCTATAGAAAGTTTTTTTTCCAGTTTTTAGACATTGTATTGATGTAATTCATTTAAAGAGCATTATTCTAACGGTTTTTAATTCTGTAACGTTTTAAAACGTTCAACTAATAATTTAAGAACAATGCTTTTGACATATATAGTATATAACATCAAACATTACTGGCTGTCCCCCAAAAGAACTGAACCTTGAACAGAGATGTGAGTTTTGCCTTCACACCTGCATCCAAATGACTCTGATACTGATGATACTCTGATACTGATCTGATACTCTGATCCCTAAGAGAGTTCTGAATCACTTCTGATCCCCAAAAGAGACACAACACTGCGTGTGTGTGTGTGTGTGTGCTTTATCTGAGGTGGAACTGAATTAACCCTCCGTGTTTCAGACAGAACTCCTCCCACAAATATATTACAACTGAATGATGAATATCAGAGTTTCATTCATGCATTCATGTACGACACAGGTAAAGCCTTAAATATACTAGTTATTATGCAAATTATATAAATTATACTAGTTAATCTGTTAGGATCTGTGTTGCTCAGCGGGATTGGAGATAGTTCCTGTGTGTTCGGACAGAACAGGAATGTTGTGAGAGAGAATTAAAGTCTTTGTTTACTCAACAAAATGATCATCATCATCATCATTTAACTATAAAATCAAAATGCACATATTACAGATATTACACAGTGTGCTTTCAAATCAAAACAAAGACCATTACAGCAGAACAAACAGCACGATGAAGACACATTGTTGTACTGTATTTCATCATTAGAGAAATATTCACTTTGCTGTGTGTAATTATGATGAACTTCCAGCAGCGTAAAGTATTTCACTCATATAAAGATAAATCAATTGCACACTTTTTAAGATCGTTGTCTTCGCACAAGATTTAAATGAGATCCCAACTAACAGATTTAGGCTGTGAGGATGTTTTCCTAATGTTTTCTACTAACATTACTGCGAGAATGTGTTGAAAGCACTTTGAACTTTGAGAGAACTTTAAAAGAATGTTAGCCAACATTCTGACAACATTCCCTGTTAGCTGGGAAACCAAACACTGAGACCATGAGATTGGCAGAGATTCATCATGTTCTTCTCCATCTTCTTCTCATTCCTCTGCTTTTGTCTGTCACATTCATTTCATGCTATCTTTCAGTTCCATCTCTGACTCTCTCAGCTCTAGACTTTAAAGATACACGTACAAACACACTGATTTACACCAACACACACACACACACACAGCCCCCCCACCACCCAACATCCTTCGCAATGTCAGAGTGAGACGTGTCATTCAAACTCTCTCTTTTGCAATTCATTCCGTCACAGGAAATATCAAACACACAGAAAGAACAACCAAACGCCGCGTCGTCCTCGGAAACGCGCCGACCTTTCACACAAGCCCTTAGAAATTGCCATTTTAATCTGCAATATTCACTGACTGAATTCAATGCGACAGATTCTTAAGACTTCATTTAATATGTTTAATTGGCTGTAATAAATAGAGACGCTGCAGAGTTTCGCACTGAAGCGAGAGCTGAACACTCACTAATCACTTTAAAAGCTCTGATGCATATGTTAGGAGCGTGTGACGCGTGACATGATAACCGAGCCGTTTTAATGGATTGTTTGCATGTGTTTGTGTGAGTGGTGAGGAATTGACGTCTTTTGATTCAGAGACATTATATGTGGGTGGTTAGATTTTAAGAGACACCTTTAAAAGATTAGGAAGTGTGTGTACAGACACACACACATGCGCAGTGTGTGACTGAGTTTGGACTATAATTGTGTTTAATTGTGTTTATTATTGTGATTATAACGTTCATAAAAGATTTGAACAAGGTGCACGTCCGAGCGTCTTGGCTTTAAAAATTGCAATGTCAGGGATTTTTGTCAGTAAATTTCTGTTCTATGAAACCAGTTTTTAGAACCTAAAAGTATGGCTTTATAAACCAATTTTAGGAACCTCATGTTTTACCCTGTACTAATTGTAATGTTTAATATCGCCAATGCTTAATGTTTAATATAAATATTCAGTGCAAAGGCATCTTCTGAAACACTTCATTTACTGAACTCACTTGATTTCATTTTGTGCAAAATAGTAAAGTACTGCAAAAAAAATATAGCTTTCACATATCACCAAATTTTTAGCAACGATTTTAGCAACTAGTTTTAAGGAACAGTATAAATATAATCTATTAAGTGGAGGACAGTGACTGTAGTAGACTGTAAGGCTGACAATGAGAACACAGGCAGACAGACTGTTCTATGAGAACTGTAAGCAAGCATTTCAGTGACTTTGTAAAGAGATGTAGCCGAACGTCATGTTGTACACGCAGTCGCCTCACTGGTTTCCATGTAGATTCATTTTAAAGAGCAGTCTGGCATCAGAGAGGAGGGGAGGGGCCAAGAGAGACAGAAACAGGCGGTATATTATTGTACAGCACAGACTGTGTTTCTGGCTGTTATTTCAGTAAATGTCAAAGATAATGATGCGTCTTCAACGTAACTACACATACCCAGAATGAGGGCAATAAGAGCAGAGGGCAGATATGTGTCATGTACTCAACTAACACTGTTCCCCATCTCTGCTGCCGGACTAACTGTGCACTGGTAAACTGGTTCTGGTTACCTCCCTTTGCCTGTCAACCCTAAACTGTACAGACAGATAACACATTCACACACACACACACACACACACACACACACACACACACACACACAGGGTGGATTAAAAGGACCTGTTGATCAGCGGGATGAAATACGCAAGTACATTTAAAACTCACACACAAATCTATAATTGTTTGAGAGCTTTCTTAAATGATTCTCTTAAAGCCGAGCAGGAAAGGTGATTAAGCCTCTGTGATTCACCAGCCAAATAAGGTCTCTCACACAAACACACACACACTTTCTCTCTCTCTCTCTTCCATTTTGTCTTTGGCTTTCTCTGCCTCTTTATTTACCTGAAGTATTTCCACACATTGACAGTCATAATTCAATTCAATCTTACTGGTAAGCTACCAAGCTCACACCTGTCACCACTTTAACTCTGCTTAAACGTTTAGTGCAATAAACGCAGAGATGGTGTTGCGCATGGCAGAAAGGGGACTAAAAACTGCCCAGGATCAATCTAATACATAAATGTGTGCGTGTTTGTGGCTTTATAAATTGTCTCGTTTTAACTAAAGCTTTTGTCCACGACGATCACCGTTGAAGACTTTAGCTGTGATACCTCGTGTGTCACACCAGTGCTGTATAAAGTGTGTTTGTGTTTCTGAAGGTCATGGGACAAAGTTGCATTATGCGTTGGGTCTGAAACATAGATTTTATTTAAACAATTCAAAATAGCGATATCTGGAGTCATACGTAAAGTACAATTCAAAGCAGATTTGCACACATTCGTTAAACATTCCTTCCGACGAAACATCAATCGCTTCAACAAAAAGTCGACGAGACATATCATCGTTGTTAAACGACAAATATAAGCGCTTTTATTTTCTTATATACAGTTTGAATGTGATGAGGAATGATGAAGAAAGAAACAGGAAGGGGTAAAAAATAAGACCTCGAAACAACACGCTCGCGGTGAGGAACTAACACGACGTGAAAGTTTTCCAGAAGAAGTTCTTGCATCCGGCTTTGCGCTCGCGGGGCGCCAGCGCGGGACCGGCGGCGCGCTCCAGCTCCAGACGCGCGTCATCTCTCTCCACAGCGCGGGACACATCCTCGGGCTCCAGCGCTTCGTTTTCTGCCCGCACGAGCTCTGATAGCAGGTCTGCAAGGGTGTATCTGGAGAGTTCCTGGAAATAAGATTATAAAAGAGAGAAAAAAATCATTATCATTATTATTATTATTAATCGAGCGTTTTAAGGAATGTAGCTACATCACGTTTCCAAAGTGCGTCTAACGGACTTAAGAGGAAAATACCCAGACTGTTTTTTTGTCTTAGCAATATAATTTATTGTATAATATGTTCATTTTATTTATTAAGTTCTGTTTTTGCGACTCTAAGTTTTAAGCCTTTTTATCTTTGTGTTGAAGTGTCGAAGGCTCGATTTCAGAACCATGGACAGCGCGTACCGGCTGTCGTGCCTCTGATTCCTAAATTTCTATTTAAACAGGTCCAAAACATTAGTACTGTAGTAAACATCCGAACTGATGCTTTTATCGTATTTATTTTATTAGTGTGTATTGGAATGTTTCAGTCTCAATATGTGTACAGTAGGACAGCTGGTAAAGCTGGACATTAATCTTTCTCATTGTTTGAAGCATATATTATATCTTTTTAAAAATGTATCTTCATCCTAAATTAACTTACTGATGATTTCTAGTAATGGAAGAATATACAAATAATAGACAATTTACGCTTAAGCGTCCCGCTTTATCTGCAGTGCGATCATAACACTGTGTATTGTTTTGCATTATTCAGTCTGCAGGGTCTCGTTTACCTGTTTTCCGGCCGGGTTGAGGAGAGATCTTTGCAGGAGTTGGCGGAGTTTGGCGTCTGTTGGTGCCGCCGAGATACTGCTGACGGCGAGCGCGAGGGACAGCAGCGCCAGAGCGCACTGGATGCGCGTGGAGAGCATCTTTGAAAGTACTTATATGGAGGGAAAGTGAAGCGAGGAGACGCGTCGCTTATAGCTTCGTTAGTTGCAAGGTCGCCTCTTCTATCTCTTTGCTCCGTCTGTTGCAACTCATACCTCCAAACTTGCCTTTTAAACGATGCGCCTGACGTCAGAAGGTATGGGGGGTTTCCTCCGCGCTCGCCTGAGTAATGCTGAGTGACAAAGACGGCACGGATTTGGCATCGTGAATCCTATTGGACCCAGCTAACAAGTGTAGGTTGTAGGAACGTTTCCCCAACGTTTTCATTCAGTGACAGAAACGTTAAAAAATTATTTTGAACGTTCAAAACGCCCAGTTTAATAGACCATGTATTAACGTTACTACAAAAGTTTTATAACTTTGAGAGAACTTTTAGAAAACATTATCTTATGTTCTGAGAAGTTTCCTGTTAATTGGTCTGTCTGTCTATCTGTCAGCAGCGCACGTAGGAAGCTCAGTACAGCTTCTTATGGCGACGTTTTTAGGTCACGCGTATTTTACGCACAGTGGTGGTTGTCACTGGCATCTTTTTATTTTCCTGAGTGTTGACAGCCAGATATTCTGTTTTCCTGCGCTTAGACATTAACCCTCATATTCGGAGGTTTAGTATGTTCCTGTTGTTTGCGAAACCCCGATGATTTTTGATTTGATGCATTAAAAATCCAAAGACAAAAAACAAATCGATGTAAACTGCCAGAAGTGTACATGTATTTAAGTGTACATCAATAAGATTTTGTTTTCTGTCACAATTTGTTATAGATTTCATCAGGTGATTTCATTTGATCGTAATTTTAGGAGTTGTGACGTATCAACGTGATGCGCCAGTGTTTTTACTTCACCATTAATGGACTCCAGGCATGAGGTTCAGGTCATCACACACGTCATGAAAGACGCCCATCAGAATCGAGCTATTTATAATCGGCTCAATTAATTTGATTTTCAGACTGTAAGGAGCACAGGGAAAACATATTCCAAGATTCCAGCATGGATTCCACGCGGGTACAGATGCGTCCTCGGATGACCCGTGTGCGCAGGGCTGAATTCAGGCAGCTTCCTCTTGGCTTTGATTGATGTATTGGGTTGCACGGGCTCGGGCGCGCATTGACGTCAAGGTTTCCGAGAAGAAAACCGCCGCTTTCTCCGGGGTGGGCGGATTATGTTTGCCTCGTTCCCCGGTGGGGGTTCTCGGTCCCCTCTGTTCTTCCAATAGGGACGCGGCTCCGATTAAGTGCTGTTAATGGCCAGTCATGATACGCGCTGTGCGCGTTCCGTGATGTGTTAAAGGAGAACTCAAACTAATTCTGTTGAACCCGCGGACATGATGCGTCTGTCGCACCCGCTCATGGGTGGCAAACCCGGTGACTTGGCATGCGTCCGCAGCGCCATTATTTATGTCGTTACAGCGCATGCTGTTACCCACTAACAGTTTTATATTGTAGGAACGTTTGCCTAACGTTTACGAAAAGTTTCAAGCGTTAACCTTTTAAAAACATTCCACTAACATACGTTTTTGATGTATATAATATATATTATGTATATAATATATATTATAATAATATAATACATTATAGTATAATATATTATGATATATTATGTTAAAACAGCTCTCCTAACGCTTTACTAATGTTACTGCAAGAACGTTTCTGATAACTAAGAAAACATTAAAAAACGATAGCCAACGTTCTGAGAACGTTTCCTGTTAGCTGGGTAAGTTAAAACGAATCTCAGAATAACACTTAGCGACAGTATATTTCACAGCTTGAAATGTTTATTGTAGTTATTGCAGACAGAAAGGTTCTGGAGAATGTTTGGTTGTAAACGTACACCTCACCTGTGGTTACGCTGCACCTGTGTGAACTTCAGGACAGACCTCATACATCCACCACAAATGCCCCTGGAGCAGTTGCTTAAGGTCAAAGGTGTGCCATTATTTGTTCTGTCACTTGAATTTGTTTTGGCCTAAGTGTGGCTTAAGAGTGTGCACAGACTCCTGGCATTGTTTTAAACACAGACACCTTCCATTACCAAGAGCTCTCAGTCAGTGAAGCAAAGCTGCAAGTATTTTAATTAAAGCCTCGGTTTATTGAAGAGAGTTTACAATCTCATTCTCTCTCTCTCTCTCTCTCTCTCTCTCTCTCTCTCTCTCTCATTCTCTCTGTATGTCTCTCTCTCTCTGTCTCTGTCTCTACACTGCAGCAAGAACATGCACATTAATAAAAATGGGTTTCTGAATAACCACACGAAAACCAAATAATCCAGTTTTCTTCATCTTCTGCTGNGAGTTTACAATCTCATTCTCTCTCTCTCTCTCTCTCTCTCTCTCTCTCTCTCTCTCTCTCATTCTCTCTGTATGTCTCTCTCTCATTCTCTCTGTATGTCTCTGTCTCTGTCTCTGTCTCTACACTGCAGCAAGAACATGCACATTAAAGAAAATGGGTTTCTGATTAACCACACGAAAACCAAAGAATCCAGTTTTCTTCATCTTCTGCTGAATAACACAGATGAGAAGACGGTTGGCTTCACACACCACAGTTGATCCCAAATGTCGAGGAACTTCAACCGCTTGACTCTGAAGACACGTGTCATGTGAACTTCATTTACACAGTGTGTGTTTTGTGACATATATGTGACACATTCACACAATGCAAGAGCCAATGTCTCATCAAGTCAACATCAAGTCTCTGATGTTAGTCTGACTTAGAATAATGGTGTGTGTGTGTGTGTGTGTCAGGGTTGGTAGGTGTGTAGGTTTTGGGGAAGCAGATTGTACACTCTGTACATTCATTTAAAGTTCATATCTTTTTACTTTTACCTCTTTTTTATAGCCTTTCACTCTCATCCTTTCATTTATTCTCCATCGTCTCTCCTCTCATTTTTCCACTGATATCCTCACCACTGCACTGTATCATTCATCTCTTCTTCCATTGCATGCATGGACCGATTTATAATCATTACTGAAAGAAAGAGAGAGACAGAGAATCATGTGATGAGAGGTATAGAGAGAGAGAGAGAGAGAGAGAGAGGCAGACAGATGCAGATCAGCTGTGTGTTTTGATTTGTCAGATTTGGGGCTCGTCAGACACTCAGAGAAATTACTCACACTGCCCTCCGTCCACCTCACAGTCTTTTCCTCCTCTGCTGGCATTTTCTCCTTCCTCACACACACACACACACACACACACACACACACACACACACACACGCACACACGTGCACTTATATACTTTCACAGGATTACTGCCATTAAAAGCACAAACTAGGGCCCTAATGTTAGGGTGTTGCCAGGGTGTTGCTGTGCAGCTGTAAAGTGTTTTAGGTGGTTTAAATTTATTGCTATGTGGTTGCTAAGGAGTTGCTATGCTAGGGAGTGTGAAACAGAATCACACGAGCAGAAACAAAATTCATTTTTGATGGAATATTTAACCTGTTTCTGATCCTTATTGAACTTAAATGTTCAATAACATTGAACTATTGTTCTGATAATATTTCTTCTTATAATAATTACATCATCCATCTTATTTTATTCCTGTAAACTATACAGCATCATCCAGAAGCAAGTATGTGGAGCACGATTTAACATTTTCTCAGATCAGTGTATTTAAATGAGAAAACATTCCTCACTGTATTTCTCATCACACTCAAGCAAACACACTCACACACTCCCAAACAAATGATGATGGTGCTTCTGGGAGCAGTTCCACCCAGCGTGTCTTCTAGCGCGTGTAATGACGGAATCAACAGTATTTAGTGACATCAGTCAGACCGAGGAGACAAAAGAGCACCTGCATAATCATTCAGTATTGATATTTCAACAGCCTCGCCGATCCCCGTCTCCTCATCCTCACACTGCTAATCAGCTTTTTAACACGCTCTCGTGTGTGTGTGTCTTAAAGTAAATTGCTTTTTAAACTTTTCATATCCGTTTCTGCAACAAAGATCTGGCTGCGATTTAACCGCCGTGAGTCTTTTATGGAGCTTAAATAACATCAGCTCTCGTACAGGCGCATATCGAGTTGTTTCCGCGCATCTGTTGCGACCGAATCGTTCAGGATGATTCAACTGATTTAAAAGAACCGACACACACCAAATGATTCGTTCACGAAATCACCGATTCATCACAATGGCAGTTTATTGTTACCATAGTTTGTAAAAACTGCCAATATAAATATTATATATTTGTATAATTTTTTTAATATATGTAAAATGAATAGTGAAATAAACAGTGTTTTACACGTAAAATTAAATGCTAAAGTTTAAAATCTGTAGGCCTTGCACTAGCTTTTAAATTTTTTTTATTAGTCAACACATTTTTAAGTATTTATGTTTTCTTCTTTTCTTTAAAAGCCTTTAATCATGAATTATTTTTTCTGCATCAGCGCAACAGTTTGGCAGCATCACAGTGTAACGTTAGTAAATATTTATATTAAATCTGAATGAAATGAAATCTGTCTCTCTCAGGAGTGACAGCTGCCTGTGGCTGAGCAGAAGAGCAGCTGAAATGATGACTCACTCGCTCATTAACACCACCATCAGTTTGATTGACAGCTGGAGATCCATCTGACCTGACTGAAAACCACATACCTTATGGCTTAAGCTGTATTAAAATGAATTGTAAAGACTCTCTAAAGGGCCGTGAAACCATAAAAATGAGTCTTTTGTTTAGGGAGCGTGACACTGTAGGAGCTTTGCTGTGTGGAGACTGAAGATAGATTCAATGCGCATTTAAGCCGTATTGTTTTGCTCTAAACAGAGGGATTGTGGGATGTTTGTGTTGTGTTTTATGTGGATGAGTGAAAGTATGAAGGAATAATCCTGCATGGAAAATCTTTGCGTGTGTTAAGAGAGATACAATCATTATTTTTCCAACCAGCTAACTTGCTACCAATTTTTAGTTCCCAAAACATTCTAGGAATATTAGTATTTGTAACATAACGTTCTTATTCGGTTCCCCAGAAATAAACAAAGTAAACCATTTACTAACATTAGATCTCCCTACCGAGAGGAAAACAGAGCTAATTTTAACTTTGATGTTTCATATAAGTTCATATCGCAGTTCTTATATATGCAAGACATCACACCTGTTACACACTTCATGAGCTAAAAGCAGCGGGCCAGCATTAAAGCAGAGTAATGCGCGCGCGCACACACACACACACACACACACGTCAGGCGCACTCAAGGAAATGTGTGTACTGAGTAAACACAGCAGCTGAGAGCCGTTTATAATGCTTGACGAAGCATCTTCTCAAGCTTGCTAATCAAACAGTCCAGATGTATCGAAACATTTGCGCTGCTTTCAGGATTATAATTAAATAACAATTACATCTGACTAAAAGTCTTTTCCACCCTGTCTGTGCGTTTGTGTGCGTGCTGGAGCCTCAGGAGACGCAGCTCAGCGCGTGAGCAGCGTGTGTCTTCACAACCAATGACACGCTAATGAAAAACATTACAGTGTGTGTGTGTGTGTGTGTGTGTGTCTTTAAACATGTTCTAGCGGTCACGCGTTTTCCTTCACTTCATACGAAGGACACGGCTGTTAATGGTGGAAACGTGGACCACCAAGATGTCCACTAGCACTCCATTACAGAACGCAGTGTTTTTTCCCACTTTCACTCACATTTGTCTTTCACTTGCTCTCTCTCCCTTTCTCTCTCTCTCTTTCTCTCTCTGTTCTGTCCTTCTACATCGTACTGGTATGTCGTGACTCTCATCTCACATAAATACAGACCTTGAAATCTATATCATACCACTGAAATTTGTAAATGTAAGATATGTAGAAGATATTTAACCATGTAGAACGACTGCACCACCCACAATAAAATGTAATTATCAATTTTATTTCAAATCTTAACTTACAATCAACCGATCAACCACTATGGACCACTATGGTTAGGTTACATAAACAGCAAGTTAATCTGCAGCTGCGAGCGACGTGATTGGTTGATTAGGAGCTCAGCAGGAAGTGAACCCCTTCCAGTAGAAGTTCTTGCATACTCCTTTGCGTTCTCGAGGGGGCAGGGCGTTGGGGTTCTCCACGGAACGCTCCAGTTCCACACGCAGATCCTCATTTTCACCCTCCTCCATCTCAGGCCGGGAGAGCACAGAGAGAAGCTCCTCCAAATCTTTCCTAGTCCAGTCCTGACCACAGAAGAGAGAGACATTAAATATATATATGACGAGATTTCCTCAGTCCACATTTATCTCCAGAAGAAACACCTGTAAACCCATCTGATTAAGGTACATGTGAGTCATTTAGCCTAAGACAGTACAAGAGGTGACAAAGCCTTCAAGATGCTTTGCATTTATATAGAGATTTGATGAGAACCAAATGTGTTCCATTAGCAGAGTTTCTGTGGAGTCAAACAGAACACATTTACTCATCACGTCATAAATGAACGAACAGAGGGTCATTTAGAGAGAGAGAGAGAGAGAGAGAGAGAGAGAGCTAGAGGCAATAATAATAATGACTTAATGAATATCAGAATTAGATGGGGTTATCTAGTCATTTCTATTAAACACAAATTTAACCAGAGTCATAAAATACACATCATGATCTACAATTGTCTCGAAAGTTCTAGTGTAAAGAACGCTTATATAACTGTTCATAAATGTTGTTGGTTTCAATTTGTACCCTGTAATTTACATTTATTTTGGACCAAAAATAGTAAAGCTTAATCAAAAAAATAGAACAGTTGTTTAAAGGTAAAAATTCATTGCAATAGGCAGGTACATTTTAACCAAAGAAATTATAAAATATGACAAGTACAAGTTTCCTCTGAATGAACTTTGTAAGACTCACCTGTGTGGCCAGTCCGGTTCCTCTTGCCCTCTGCAGAAATCTGTTATGCTGAAGGTCCAGATCTGGTTCAAGCTGAGCTTCAGCTCCACGGCCACACATCACAGCAGTCAGACCCAACAGCACCAAGTAGCACTGAAGCTCGCACAGTCTCATCCTGAACTTCTGATCCAGTCTGCTTGTAAAATGTTTCTCGACCGCTGGTGGTTCTGGTTCTGGAACCTCAGAGATCCGAGGCGCTCTTTTTAAACTCTCCCTCCACTCCCACAGTTGACTGACAGCTGCCCGGGTTGCTGGGTGATGCTGGGTTGTGATGTCATTTAGATGCTTCTGGTCCCACACTAATGGGATTCTCTCTCATTAAGATAACGCAAGCGAACGAATCCACGCTTGACAATGAGTTACAATACAAACTTTACACTGAATGGATTCGGGTTTGTTCAGCTAATCTAAAACAAATACAACGGAGAAATGCCTCAGAAACAAGTGCGCTGTGACATAAGTAAAGAACAATTGCTTTTATAAACTTCTTAATTGATTCTGAAAGCGTGTAATGTGTTTTTCTGCAGTGTTAACACAGCGAGTGTGTGGCTTGTGTCTGGGACATATTCCATTTACAACACACATGAACATCAGGTGCAGCGCTCCCATCGAACAGATAAACACATCTAATGATTAATGAATGCTGAATTAAAGTTAAGAGCTTTGCTGAAAGCAATAGTGACAGGTTTGATTACAAGAATAATGAAGCCAAATGAAAGATTCAAGCTCAGTTATGATAGATCGGTCAGGGGGCGTATTATTATTATTATGCCTAATTTAAATTCATATCTTAAGCACGATGAGAAATATTTAAGGCAGAAGTTAAAACATGAGGCAATTTTCATCCAAAATATATGTATTGAATCAGTGCAATTGTATTACCAGTACACTTAATAAAACACAATAATCATTATGTATGGACTGATGGAGTGTTAACAATTAAGAAATAAAACACAATGTCACAATAAAACACAAAGATCTGTATGGAAGAAAACTGAGAGGTTATCAGGCTAATGAATGCTACAACATATATCACATATACATAAAACTACAAACAAATGTAGTTGTACATTTGTTTGTAGTTAATAAACATCACAGTGTTTACATTTTAAATGGCTCAGAGTTCTCTTATTATAAACTGCAGTCATAATCATTAATGTTTCATGTATTCAGCAGCATAAATATTGGTGATATTACAGTCATGTTTTGTAGCTTGATTCGGCATTGCGGATTAATATGAAGTTACAACAAGCAAAAAGATGAATTTACGTGAAATGGTTACTACACGCTTTAGCTGAAAATTATTAGCAGTGTAAGAACCCGGCTAACATGCGAAGTTCTTAGAATGTCAGCTAATGTTCTCTGTTATCAAGAATGTTCCTGCAGTAACGTTAGTAGAACTTTTAATGGTATCATATCAAAAACATTGTTCTTAAGTTGTTAGTGGAACACTTTAAAAATTTAGAACTTAGAACCAAACAATAACACAAGGTCTAAAAAGCTGGACGTATTGAAATAACATGTTTTTGTTACTTTGAGGAAACGTTAGTGAGAATTTCTTACAACCTAAAGTTGTAAGCTGGGAAATAGGGAAAACCTCTTAATGCAATTAAGGGGTTAATGATTTTGCACTATTTTGCAGCAGTTATTTCTGAAGTTTAACAGTGTTACAACAGTGAAATAAAATATACACAGTGTTTACTCAATATGAGCAATCTGAACTTAAGGTGCTAAACTGCTCTGCTTTTCAAAAGGCCTTTTAAAAAGGTCATGACCTCTAATTTTGCTTCATACAGACTCGACAGCGGCTGATGAGGTCTTGTCGTCGTGATGTCTGGCGGTTGGGTACACTGAGAAGCGAGATAAGAAACACACATTTACAAAGAGGGAGTGAAATCCCTGAAATGGTATTTGATAAACTTGTTGTGATTTAAACTGTTAGCCAGGATGTTCATTTCATTGTTGTTCAGTTACCTGAACATTTTGTCGGGGTCAATCGCCGCCA
Source organism: Botia almorhae (assembly GCA_036877575.1). Taxonomy (NCBI): domain Eukaryota; kingdom Metazoa; phylum Chordata; class Actinopteri; order Cypriniformes; family Botiidae; genus Botia; species Botia almorhae. The sequence continues at coordinate 15,212 of JAZGTJ010003760.1, forward strand.
GCCAGTAGCTGTAGGAATCAGGATAGAAGTTACAGGTGCCTCGCCCATGACACTCTATAAACGGAATCCTCCGGAATTCTTCCAAACACGATCCGGGAGAAACCAGCGGCTGCCCGGAACCTTCTGCACCTGCAGCCGTTTGCTGTGGAGGAAATCCAGATGAGAAGTCAAAAGCTCAGAGATACAAATTAAATAAAGAGTCTTACCATTACAAAGGAGTAACCCTGCCACATAGACAGCCATCCTGCAGGGCATTGTGGGACGTCTTGTGTTTGGCTGTGTACTGCTATTATATTAGCTGGTGCCTCACATACTGCACATCTTTAAGAGAGAGAGAGGCAGAGAGAACGAGAGGGAGAGAGAGACAGACAGACAGACAGACAGACAAGTTGGTCCAAACAGAAGTTCCAAACAAACATTTTCTTCAGATTTATGTCTTAAAACACCTTTAAGAACAACAGGCACAAACACAATTCAACAAATATACATTCACCTGCTGATGTACTGTTCCAGTGAGTCACCAGAGATCAGGTCCTTGTCACTGGATGTGGGTGTGTCTGTAGACAGCCAATAGGAGTAATCGTTTCGAGAGGCATAGCGACAGGTTTCATCAGGATTACACACCACGAAAGGCATGGTGGAAAATCTCTGCATGCAGCTTCCCAGAGTTCCTACACACAAACACACACACATGATTTCTGAGCTTGGAATTTATTTGTGTTTGTAGGCTTGTGCTTACACACAACACTGAACAACTAATGTTCCACTGTATGCACAGTTCATGTGTTTCTACATGCACATGTGCGTGTGTGTTCCTGTAAATGTTCATGCCTAGATCTTGTCCATGCCCACGGTTATTTCCATTGATAAAGAGGAGTGAATATCCATCATACAGGTGTCTGGATCCACCGGGGCAGGCCGGCACATTTCTTCTCTGACTGTGTTTGGTGAAAAGGAAGCCATCTCTGGTGCCACGTGTGACGGTTGTTCCCGGTGGACCTCTGGAGCCCTTGAGTCCCTCTTCACCTAACAAACCCTGAGCACCTGCAGGAGCAGACCAGTTTTGTATCATTAAAGAGCGAGATATGAGCTACAGATCCAACCAAACCTTTAAACCTCTGGGTGTAACTCATCTGTTTTTTACCAGATGCCCCTCTCACTTGCCTTTTTTCCCTGGTGGGCCCATGTCTCCCTTCAGGCCAGGCATTCCTGGTCCTCCAGGAAGCCCTTTCGGACCTGTGGCTCCCTTATGGCCTCGTGTTCCTAGAAAGTAAGATTATTTACAAATAATTCAACAAACCTCAAGAGAAAATCTGTATATTTGTGTGTGTGTGTTTATGGTGTACCTCGTGGGCCGTGTGTTCCTGGAGCTCCAGGTTTTCCTTGTCCTCCTTCCTCACCAGCTTCTCCAGGTAATCCAGGGTCTCCTGGCATAAGGACGACCTCTTGGACAGCATCACAACCTTTAGGCCCTAATGATCACAATCACAATATATTTAACCATACAAGCAAATTAAATAATTGATAATTAACACATTTCTTGAAAATAATTTTATTGTTGTTTTGTAGATCTTTTAGTCTGCATTTACACTGCAAGTCTATATCTATATAAGTCCATATCCAATTTTTTTGGCCCATCTGTTTACACTTACGCTGCAGCCCTAGTGCCAGATGTAATAATATGAGTTCATAAAGTGTTTCAAAAATCATTTAGTCAGACGGCCAGTTATGATATATCATCAATATATGAAATATCACCTTTAGGTCCAGGAGGTCCTTTACAGCCTTTGATTCCAGGAGCGCCGTTTGGACCACAGCATCCTTTTTGACCTGCATTTTAAAGCACAAAACAAACAAACACACAAATGTTGAAAATAATGAATATTTCACTGCCAGGTACTTAACTACTGGCATTTATGAAAATGAAAGGAAAGCTTTCATTATTAAGTTTTGATACCAGCTGGCCCTATGACACCCAACAGGCCGCGGTCTCCTTTTGTACCCCTGCAACCGGGACCTCCATCTTTTCCCTGAAAAATTGCAATTTATATCAGGCTTGTGTATGTCGACAAACTCAAAATGTATTTTACCTTAAAACTAATTTTGCATACATAAATCCTAATTTCAAATCTAAATAATCCTAAAGGGCTTTTGAGATACGTTTGTGCTTTAAAAATGTCAGTAACATGGAACGTTTCTCTGATTAACTAGTGCACAATTTTCCTCTTAAATGTCCACCCACTGGTTCTCCTGGAGCTCCTGGATCACCGATGAACCCGGGTGCTCCGCAAATCCCCAGGGGACCAACCATGCCTTTATCTCCCTTTAGGCCTGGACCTGGGTTACCCGGAGGCCCACATGGTCCCCTGAGACCTGCGTTTACATATACACACACAATTAACAGTAGAAGGTATGTGACAATTAAAGACACTAATTAAAAGATGACTAATCACCCTGTAGGCCAGGTGGTCCACATGGTCCAGGCTCCCCTTTTGGACCCTCGACACAAATTCCAGGTGAACCTTTACATCCTTGTGGCCCCGGTTGTCCACATGGACCTGGAGGACCTACATCTCCAACTGGCCCACACTTTCCTGGTGGCCCACATGATCCTCTGGGTCCAGGATCTCCTTTAGTTCCTGTAATTTTACAAACACATATTATACAAGCACAGTTAAGTGATAAAGAGAGTGAGAAAAGGGTTGGCTTTAATGACTTACCTTTCTCACCATTGCAACCAGGTGGACCAGGGCTTCCACACACAGTGGCTAGAATAAAGGAAGCAAGGATTGTTTAATAACAATGTTACTGTGTGTATGTTTACACAAACTTGTGTGTGATGTCGTACGGCCTTTGTCTCCTTTTGCTCCAGCTGGCCCAGGAATACCATCCTTGCCCTGATCTCCGCGGGGTCCTGGAGGTCCAGGATCTCCACACGAACCAGGAGCACCTTGAAAGAAACATGTTTGCATTCAAGCTTATATCACGTAAAACAAATATATACAATTCTTTAAACAAAGGAAATTCTTTGTTTATATACTACTAAAGGTTAGACCGAATTCAATGATTGGACAAACATTTTAAGGTCCTGTGCCTTCCACAAATATTAATAGTAATATATTTAGACACATATATTTATGTAAAATGGTTAAAATGTATTGCTTACCCTGTCTTTAAATAACACATTGTACATCATTATATCTGTCATTTTTAAAACATGTTATGTCTTTAGATTAACATGAAGGGAAATTTCACCTGTGCATGGACAGCACTAGACTGTCTGAGATTAATGATGATGTAAGTGCTAATCATTACCACAGATTAATTGAAATGTAGTGGGCGGCGTTTAGTATATCGTTGATAACGCTTGCATGTTATGCAAATTAAATGTTAATTACTCCACTGGAAAAGCAGCTACATGTCCCCTGTTTGTTTATGTAGCTTGTTTCATTAGGTCCAGGATACATTCATTATTCTGTTGTTAAAAAGCAGAGACAGATAGAAGTATTGCATTTGTATGTAGGGATAGACATTAATGCTGGTGATAGTTTTGTTAGGGTTAGGGTTAGGCAAAAGCTGTCACCTAGTAGCTTTGGTATTAAATATATATTTAGGTACTGGCTTTACATTTAATATTTGAAATAATCAAACATTATTTAGAACCTGGTGCACCACAGGGTCCTGGCTGTCCGGGGGCACCTGGAAGTCCATCTAAACCCTTGTCACCAGGAGGTCCCGGGGTTCCTTATCAATAGAAAGAGAAACAAACAGGTGAGGAACAAAAGTTTACCCAGAATGAAGAGATGAGACATTCAGATTTATGTCCATGAGGACTGAATCAGTGACAAACAGCTTAATAAACACCTGGACCTCCTGGTACTCCAGCTTCTCCTAGTTCTCCAGGACACCCCGGTAGACCTGGAGGACCAGCTTTCCCACATAAACCCTTGTCACCCTTTTTCCCGTTACTGCCTGGACAACCTGGCTCACCCTGACAGAATCAAAGACAGAAAGTAAATAGCAATTGTAACAACTTTGTCCATACGAGTTTTGAAGCAGCTGCTTACAATGGCAGAGGAGCCAGACCTACAGTACAGTGTCTCATTTCGTTCATTAAATTAATTAAAGAATTAATTTTCTGTTATTGGCATATTCAGAACTGAATTATGGGAATCAATACCTTCTCACCAGGTGGTCCTGGAAGCCCTAATCCAGGCTGGCTGGGTTCACCTTTTATCCCCTTTGGTCCACTTGGTCCTTGGCACCCAGGGGTCCCGGGCTCCCCACAAGCTCCAGGTGACCCTTTGTCACCCTTCCAGCCTGTAGAAAAAACACAGTTGGGTACATGAAACAACTTCAGAAAATTACATTTTAAGCATCTGATGTTAAAAAAGGGGATGGATTTTAATTTAAGGCAGGGAGTGTTTATAAACCACCTGGAAATCCAATAATTCCTGGATCCCCAAATTTGCCATCAACACCCTGATTGCCAGGAAGTCCCTTCTGTCCAGGGTCACCAGGAGGGCCTAAGGGAAAGGTGTACACTTATGCACTGTTCTGCTATGAACAATATGAACAGTTTTTAAACAGTTTTTCTGGAGTCAGACATTTGTACCTGGTGGACCAGGATTGCCTGGAAGTCCATTCTTTCCACATTCTCCATAATTTCCTGGGATTCCTAGATCTCCTTTACAACCAGGGAGACCAGTAAGACCTAAAACACACAGTATAGTTAATGTCTGAGACATTTAAAGGACCTAGCAACAAACATAACAGCTTGCATTTTCAACACTCAGTGGAAGCCAGAGGTTGAAGGATCACCTGGTAGGCCACAATCACCAGGATCCCCTGGACACATTGTGCTTGTTGGCTCTCCTTTGGGACCAACAGCTCCTGGGTCTCCTAGGTCTCCAGATTTTCCTGTGTTACCTGGCTCTCCATTGGTACCCATTAAGCCTGAGAAGAGATTAACCCTATGATTATCATGTTTTTTCACTAATATAAAAGAAAACCGGCACTTTAGAGGTAGGGTGGGCAATTCCAAAAAGGTTGCAAAAGCAAGCTAGCTTTGAAAGCTTAAGATCCAGCCCTCCCTTCAGGGTGCTCTTCAAAGCCACACCTCCTGCAATAGTGCATGAAGATATGCAAATACATAGTCTGACAGGCAAGCAGGATGTCATATCCTATTCAGACTGAATGCAATGATTGGACAAACATTTTGTGATCTTGCACCTTCCACCAAAGATATATATTTCTATAAATATATAGTGATTTCCATCAGGATGTGATGAAACTTTCATAAAATAACAGCATAACAAAAAAAGTTTCTGGAAAAGATTGCCTACCCTGCCTTAAAAAAAACAATTTCGATGTATTCTTTATGCATGCGAGTTTATAGGTGTATGTTTGAACCTTTAGGTCCAGGACGTCCAGGTGGTCCAGGAGTTCCATCTGCTCCACATGGACCATTGGCTCCGGGACTCCCCAGACTGCCCCGTGAGCCTGAAATGAATCAAAGCAGTCAGAACAAACGTGAACTCAAAGCAGTTTCATAATAAAGTAGTATGTGTGTGTGTGCCACATGCATGCTATGTTTAAACATGTACATGTTGAGTACCTGGGAAGCCAGATAAGCCATCTCGACCCCTTAAACCTTTTGGTCCTTGTTTACCAACCAATCCTGTTTCTCCGTTCTTCCCAGGTATCCCAGCCATACCTGTTAGGCCAGGAAGACCTTGCCCAGGGGGTCCAACTTCACCCTGTTGGCCCTTCAGGCCCTTTGGCCCTAAAGACACGTTATTACATTTGTCATATATACAATATGTCGAACAGAAAGCTAATATTATAGCTTATCATTTGCTCATGCCTGGGTTGGAACAAACCCAGTCAACTGGGGTTTGCTTTTCTAACAAATGTGAGACTTCTAACCTGCGGGTCCCTCTATTCCTGTGATTCCTAAGGGCCCTTCATCTCCTTTGGCCCCTGCAGTACAGCATCCTGGGACACCATTTGCTCCAGGCAAACCATCAAGGCCTCGCCCACCTAACAACAGCATTCAAAGAATATGTGTGTGTTTGTCGGTGAGGGAGAGTGCCAGATACATAGCCAGTTATTTATATACAGAACTGTGCTTGTGTGACTAGGTCACCAACCCTGGTCTCCTGGAGGCCCATCCCTTCCCTTTTGACCTGGACATCCACATGGTCCTGGAGGGCCACAATTTCCTGGCTCCCCAGAGGCCCCTTCTTCTCCTGGCAGCCCCTGCCGACCCGTGGGCCCCACACAGCCGATTGTTATGTCCCCCTGCAGACGTAATTTAAACTTGTTTCCTGTCTATTCTCCTTTAATAAAGAAGTATTTATCTGCCTACACAAAATTACATTAGTTTCTGGTAAACACACTGATGAATGACTAAAACTTTATGTTTTGCAATGGGTGTTGATAAGCACATCACTGCAAACTAAAATAGTTAAACCAGACAATAAAATGACACTGAACATGCAGGAAAAACACTGTGATTGTGTTCATTTATTTAGGTCTAAAATGCCTGAACTGGACTGAATATTCTGCTATCATTGAGAATGATTGATTTCAGTGGCTGTGTGTTGTAACGCTCCAAAATGACACCATAAAAGTAGTTCCTAAAACTTTCTGCAGTATAGGTTCAGTCTTCTGACCCCATTAAGAACTTCTGCTGAAGAACAGACTGAAATTTAAAGGTAGGGTTGGCAATTGTAGAGAGGCTAACAACAACAACTTCACTCTGAAAGCATAAGATCCCGCTTCTGAGAATGTTCCCTCAAACCTTCGGGCCTGGTATTCCTGGTGGCCCTGGAGGTCCAGGACGTCCTACACTTCCAACACATGGTGGACCTGGGTCCCCTTTCACACCTTTAGCACCTAAAACAATGAGAGAAAGTCAGATTAGAGAGGAACACCACTCTTTAAGATCTCCCATCCAAATATTAAACAGAAAACATTTGGATGCAAACCCATAACCTACTGTACCTTTAGGACCTGTATTTCCAGGAAGTCCCAGTATGGACCGTCCTTTCTCTCCTTTTAACCCAAACAGCCCAGGAAATCCTCGAAAGCCAGTGCAACCTTTAGAACCTTCAACACACACACAGAGAGAACCTTAATGCATGTTTACTAACTGTATTGTACATCTGCTACTCAGTCTAGTTGTTTATTTGTTGGGTCTCTTATTTTCTTACCTGAAGCTCCTGGTAGACCAGGTGGACCACGGCATCCAGGCTTTCCTGGGTCTCCAGGTGTTGTTTCCGCTAATCCTGGGGCTCCTTTCTCACCTGTGGGATGTAGCTGTTATATTTGAGCCTGTAATTTCTCCTCCACACCACTAGTGGTCCTTACCTGATTTTTTATGGTACGTGAAATTTCTGTTTTGCTTTCTATTTGCAATTGTAAGCATAAGTTATGCACATTTATTTCTTTACATTGTTAGATTAGTAGATCTTGCCTACAGAAAGTATTCCGTTCTAAAGTAGATCATTTCTTCTCTTAGAAAACCCATTGACTTGAGTTACCCTTGGGTCACTGTAAACAGTAAGTCAAATCCACACCCTGTAGTATTTTCATTCGTACCTGGTTCTCCAGGATTTCCTGGTCTGCCCACCAATCCCGAATTTCCTTTTTCTCCACTTAGCCCTGGTGGCCCCACACCCACTGCCCCCTGGCAGCCCATTGGACCAGTGCAACCAGGCTCTCCATTAGGTCCTGGGTTTCCAAGGTTTCCCTTAGGCCCTGGAGGACCCTGAAAAACAGTCAAATCAACTTAAAGCAGTTTGTAGGCTTCAAAGTCTTACTTAACATCCATTCTGTGGCTGTATAGAAAACAGGAAAAACTGTCAGAAGATGACACTGTAGATCATTCTGGTTATCCCAAAACTAGTAATATACTCTTACTGGTATGAAGACAAGCATTATGAACTCACTGGGTTTCCTTTAACCCCTGGTGATCCTTTGTAACCAGGGTTGCCAGGTATGCCATCTTTCCCATTTATCCCTATTGGACCTGGTGCACCATTGTTTCCTTTATCGCCCTTCACCCCAATCTCAGTTACTGTCCCTGGGTCACCTTTGGGCCCTGGAGCACCTGGAAATCCTGGTGGACCTAGCTGACCCTGTTTAAAGATTTAAATTCTCATCACAGACATATGATAACCTCAAGCCTTTAAGATTTGATGAAGATGACAATTAAGTGGCAGTCTGCTGGTAAACTCACCAAAGGACCAGGTGGACCATCTTGACCAGGAAAGCCTGGAGGTCCTTTAATGCCTAGAACCCCCCCACAACCTTCACAAAAATAAGCATTTATTAATGGTTCTTCAATCTGATTCCCAGCTAACAGGGAACATTCTCTGAACATTGGCTAATGTTCTCTAAAGGTTAGCTTAAAATTATCAATAACTTGCTGTAATGTTAGCAGAAATTTTTTTAATGGTATATATCAAACAGTTGTTAGTGGAATGTTTAAAAAGGTACAGAATTGTAAAAATTCTGAATAACCTTTTTTATAACCAAGCGATAGTGTTAACACAGCATCTAAAAACTGGGCGTTTTGAATGTTCTTAGAACTTTCAAAATAACATTTGGAACGATTTGTTACTTAATGGAAATGTTAGGGAAACGTTCTTACAACCGAAAATTGTTAGTTGGGGGTATTGAATAAATCTGATGACTTCACCTTGGTGTCCAGGTTGACCAGGATCTCCAGGTGGTCCCGGCAGTCCAGGTTCAGCATCAAAGATAGCACACAACTTGCACAGATCTCCGTGTTGTCCTATGGTAGGAACATCAGCTTTATGTGGCTTTATGCATTTAACAAAAAATGTTTTGGTTTGTCTGTGCAAGGTTACATCAAGTCTGACTTCAGCCTAGCTTAACAATTAAACCTGAAACTTTTTAGCCATAAGGAATATGGTGAAGTTGGTGAATCTTACCTGGTTTTCCAGGATCTCCATGGTAACCCTCAGGCCCCATTTGGCCTTTCTCACCTCTAAACCCTTTCGGTCCCACACGACCATTGACCTCTGGGGAAGAGAACCAGACAAACAACAGAACACTAAGTTAATGTCTTAAGTAATTCATTTCTGTGTCTTTTATAAAACTGCATATCCCTTGTACATTTTTACAATATCTATTTTTACATGTTGTTATTTATCTTAATTATTAATCACTATATGCCTCATACAAAACCTCCCTTTCAGCATCACATTTATCCTTCATGAAGACAATCCCATAATGCTTTGCAACAAGGAGGCAGTATACAGTTTTGGAACAGATTGCGTATCACATTCAGTCACTTTTTTTAAGAAGGTTCCAACGCATAATGTTCACTTCCCTTTTTTAAAATAAATGTGGAACATTTACTTGAAGCTCCTGGAGGTCCGGGGTCTCCAGGTGGGCCCCGTTCTCCTGGCAGTCCATCAGATCCTTTAGGTCCACTGATGTAAGGTGCATGTTCTCCTTTGTCCCCTTTCACACCCCTAAACCCTGGAGGACCTGGTTTTCCCTCAGGTCCTCGTATGGCAGGCCCTAATATATTTGAGTAAAAGTAAAGTGTGTATACGTGGGATTGTGTATGTGTGTGTTTGAGAGAGAAAGAGGAAAATGGACGGACATGGATACATCATTTACCTGGTGGACCTGACTCTCCTGGAAAGCCAATGAAACCTTTAAAAACAAAAACTCTTATTAGTATATTTCTTTATGTATTATTAGTACATTTTACATTGTAGTTCATAGTACATTGAACTAAATGATTGTTGATTTTTAATACTAACCTTCACTACCTTGAAGGCCAGGAGGTCCTTGTGGGCCGTAAAAACCTTTTTGACCTTTAACCTCCCCATTTACTACAATATACTAAAAATAAAGATCAACATCAGTTTGTAAACAGAAATAATCTATATTTTATATGTATTGAATTACAAATCCTGCATAAAATTATATAAATATATCTATACAGTAGATGAAATTAGTCAATACCTCTCCGGGGGGACCAGGGGGGCCAAGCTCACCCTTTGGACCCTGAAGCGAGAGACAAACACACACACAGATGAATGAATTCAGTTTGGTTTCCCAGACCACGTGAGATTGCACCCTCGTCAGTGTGCATATTACATACTCAATAAACATACCGGTTTCCCAGCTTGCCCAGTAGCTCCTCGATTTCCACACTCTCCACACTCACCCTGTGAAAACACACCACAGACTGTCTTAGAAAACATTCTCCATCTAAATGCAAACGTTTCGAGCCTTGTTTAGAATGAACTGAAATGAACACCTGCTTTGGCTGGTTAAAGGTAAGTCAGGTAAGTCTGTCCAGTGAGCCATGTGCATTTGTCAGGTGAGGGAACGTGATTGGCTGTGTTCTTACCTGTTGGCCGAGCTCGCCCTGCAGTCCGTCCTTTCCTGTTTTTCCCTGAAAAAACTCATCTGTATCATGTCATCATAAACACAAACTTGTGCCATTTTTCAGCATGTTTTTTTTAGGCAAACGTACAGATGCTTCAGATATCTTATTCTTGACTGTTAATCCTGTAAGCTCTTTGGAGAGTATTTGAATATCTGAAAACATTATACACTTCTCACACTAAGTTTAATGTCAAAACTTCATTATTTACTGATAAAATGGACATCTAAAGTAATTGTTTGGCATCCAAAAACAGACACGCGAGGGAAGATCGGATAATCGTGTGGTGTAAATAAGCTTGTTTTGCAAAAGGATGACTCTCTCTCTCTCTCTCTCTCTCTCTCTTTACTTACCAGACGCCCAGATTCTCCTCTGTCCCCTTTCTTTCCTTTGGGACCAGGAGGGCCACAATGACCCTGTGGAGCACAGCACGTACGTTTTGTAAACAAGTACATCTCGTGTAAAGTGAGTTCACGATTGAACTTGTTAAACAGGAAAGAAACTTCAGTGTGTGTGTGTGTGTACTTACTGGTGCGCCTGTGCAACCAGGGTCTCCAGGATCACCCAGATCACCCTGAAACCAGCAGGAAAAACGTTTTCTCTGTCAGAACTGTCAGAACAGTGTATAGGATAGAAATATACACACTTACAGATAGATATAAGGCTGTAGGTTACCTTAGGCTCCTTTGGTCCTTTTACAAATAACTTTACACCTTTTTGTCCCGGTATACCAGGCAGACCTCTGATTCCCTGCAGCACCGCAACATACATAGACATTTATAACAACAGCTTATTGTGATATTGTCATTATATAAGCATAACCAGGCCGTCACTTTCACTACAGCTAATACAGATCATCCTCTGATTGTTTCTCTGGTTTGCTGTGAGCATTCACCTTTACTGACAGACATGTGCGTTTAATTTCAGTAGTGAGAAAGTCTCCAGGCTCTGTGGCCATCTTTGAGGGGAGACAAACATCTCTAAACCACTGTTTCAGTTTGCAAAAGGTAAACTTACACCTTTTACAAAAGGTGAGAGCATTAATCATTTTGTCTTAAGAACCAAAAAGCCAAGTCTGCAAAGCTACATTTACCAGTGGAAATCGTATTCTGCTGCTAAAATCAAATTCTGCTGCTAGTTTAGGTTCTTTCGACGAGTAGGCGGGACTTCCTTCGCAGGAGCGGCCATATTGGGTGTTGCACTTTCCCCCATTCATAGTAACAGAACTGCAGCATCTTGTTTATTCTGTAATCCTTGAAACAGTAACAAGCTGAGAAGTACAGGGTAAAGCTGACTGACCTTTTCACCTCTGGACCCGGGTATTCCAAAGCTCCGTCCCTCCATACCCTATACATGACACAATCATGTCAGATACACACAAACACACTGCTGTACCCTCACAAACACACCACTGGCCATGTTAACACTAGCATAATCAGAACTAACCTTCTCTCCTTGTGTCCCTGGAAACCCTGGTGCTCCCTGAAGTCATTTTTAAACATGTTAAAGTTAAACAAACATGCAGTCATAATATTAATACTCTCAATAATCAAGATTAACCAAGCTAACTAGGAACGTTCTCAGAATGTTGGCTAATGATCTGTAAACATTGTCTCAAAGTTTTAAAAAAGTTATTGCGGTAATATTAGTAGAACTTTTTAATGTTTAACTTTTTAATAGTTATATAGTAACGTTTTATTATTAACAGTTCTTAAAACTTTCAAAAAAAATTTTTTATGTTTGTAACTAATAGAAAGGTTAGGGAAACGTTTTTACAACCTAAAATTGTCAGCTGGTATGTAAACACTCTTCATAATCAAGATTAAAGCACTGAATAACTTACTCCTGCACCTCTACGGCCTTCTGGTCCAACTGGTCCTGGCAACCCAGGTGACCCTGGCTGACCCTGCAGATCCACAACCAATCATATTACTCGGTCAGAAAAAATCAAAAATACATCAGGACATCTCCGAAACACTTCAACCAATCAGGTTACTCGTTTAAAAAACTGGGGCGTGTGTTTGTCTCACGATGAATGCTCTTACTTTCTCTCCATCTCTGCCTGGGCGACCAGGAACTGGAAAGCCCTTTTCAGCAGGAGGGAAGTATAAGGTATGTCCCTAAAAACAACCATAATGTCTGATTAACCTTGTATTATTAAACACATCCGCATATATTCCATATGTTACACAGATATTTAAAAAAATATCTGTAAAAAGAATTTAGATAAAACATCTAAAAAAGAATTACCGCTCATAACAAATTAAGACTAATGCATTTAACAGAGTAAAACACACCTTAGGTCCTTGTACTCCAGGAGATCCCTAAAACAAAAGTTGCAGTTTGGTTTGAAGTCCATATCTACAGATATTAGCATAGCAAGCTGTTTTCGTGAGAAAACATGTTTTCTTTTCTGGTGAGGTTTTTTAAACCACTGTCTATCTCTTTCACGCTCGGAACTGTAGAAAGTTCATTGTAGAAACAGACAATAAAGTTTTTGTCAAGTGACTTATTTTGAAATTGTTTCCTCTTCCTGTTCCCTTCTTACCCCTGCACACTTTTCAAAACAGAATAAATGTCTCTTTGCAGAACTTATCTTTATGCTCTCTGATAATGATAATGATTAGTATTGTTGTTGTTTAATATGCATGACTATGTTTATGTACGTACTGTTTTTCAGAACTCACCTGTCGGCCAGGACGTCCTATTACCCCGGTTAACCCTGGAGAACCAGAATCACCCTGGACAAAAACACAGTTACGAGTTACAGATGACACACTGCACTGCACTGTTAACACAATAACACAAGACAATGATAAATCACAATGCATTCACAAAAATAATCATCATAAGGAAGAGGATTCTGTACTTTTGTGCCATTGCATCCAGGAAGACCAGAAGGGCCCCTAGGCCCCTCTTTCCCAGGAAACCCCTGAAAAAGAACACATGTTTACCCTTCTCTTGTAATAGGTTCATGTTAGTCAAAGCAGCTAATTCTGCTCTCCCAAAAATAACAACATTATGTCAACTTCAAAATAGGTTTTTACAACAGCAATGTTTTGATTTGGTTTTCACAGATTATGCAACACATGCTAAGTGTTTATCTAGCAAAACACTGTGTAAAACGTTCTGAAAACTTACAGGAAGTCCTGGTAGGCCAAAGTATCCCGATGGCCCCATAGTTCCCTAATCATGAGCAGAAATGAGAGAGAGATGAGACACATTCCAGTTATACTGTAGAGGTCAGAGGGAATATATTAATACACAAATACACACTACATACCCTAGAACCTTTATGCCCGGGAAGGCCTGGAGAACCCAAATTACCCTGTGTGAACGAAAACACATGATATTATTATTAAACAATGTATATATTTTACTATATATCATAATTATTTAATTTCCAGGTTGCTGGAAGAGGCCAGGATTACATTCTGTATATATTGTATATTAACATATACAGGGATACACTCCAAATACAGGTATTTGCTAAGATATTTTAAACAAATATAAACAAATAGGAAGTTTATTGTGTTTCCCTATAAGCATCATAATTTATAATATTATAATATTGTTCTGTAAGCGTCTGAAGCAGTCATATGAAACACACTTTTGGGCCAGGAACTCCAGGAGGACCTTCTCTTCCTCGATGTCCATGAACTCCTGGTTCACCATCTAAGCCTGGATAGCCAGACTCACCCTGAGAGAAAGAGCATAGAGCAGTGACAGGGGTTTCTAGCTCATGCACAACAATAAGACATTAAGTTACAGTTACATTGTTGTAAAGATGATAGCAGACAAAACGATGTAGGTTTGAACGGATTCGACGGATTGAACGATTTGACGCAGATTTTCCAGATTATTTTCACCCTTTGACAGGCCGGTCAGCTAAATATCTTCACAGATCTCATCTCATCATATATACTGTAAATGCATCAGGAAAACAGACTTTATTGCGGTGTAAATAGCATGACAGGAGTGCCGAACATATATGTATAGAGAGAACTGGATCACACACACACTCACACACACACACACAGGTGGTGACATACAGAGAAGCAGGTGCATGACTGGGGTTGATAAGTGTATCGTCAGGCATCAACAGGGAAAAGACATTTTTTGTACCAACTTTGACTTTAACCAGAAGGGAGCAGCACATACATAAGTTAAACAGGATGTGTGTGTGTGCATATCGAGATATTCTATTACCGCTTCGCCTTTAATTCCATGACAGTCACACTGGGATTTTCCACTGCAAACACAACCCTGTGAGAAAAACAACAAAACAACTGCCTGAATTAAATGTATGTGAACATGCCTTCAGCATGATAATATCATAACAGCTTGTTTTACATTGTGGTTGTTAAAGATTTCATTAGCCTGGATTAAAAGAGTACACTCTTAAATCTCAATAATATTCTGGTGAATCTTAGCGCTGTAGTTTCCAAGCAGACTGAAACATATGCACGATTCCTCACGCCAGTCCAATCCCACAATCCACCTCGAGAATGCGACATGTGGTTTCTGTGGAAACGAATTAAAACTCTCGCCCGCTTTCATTCAGAACACACAAGTGGAAACGCATTTAATCTTTATTCTTTACACACCATTTACAAGATGTCGATCAAATTCCAATCATTTGTGGTTTATTTATAGTTACAATAATTATATTCCTCCTCGGACTATATACGCCTTGTCTTGCTAGGTTAATTTTAACAGCTAGCATTATTAGCAATAATTGTAATATTAATAAATAGGAATTTTTGCATAATTTGACTATTGTGATGTTTACTGTTTATTGTCTTCACGCGTCACCTCATATATTTCATTTCAAACAAGTACGCCAACATATAATAAAACTTGTTGTTGTTGGCCATTGCTTTAAAATGCGGTCACATCCGACAGACAGTTGTATGCGTGTCAAAACGTATATAAATGATTTTATTAAAAAATATTCAAATTCAAAATAATAAAAAGACCTTCCAAAACCTTCATTCGACCTCTGAGATGTAGCTGAAGTTCAACAAAATATAATCTGTACCTCAGAAGTTCTGGACTGAGGGTGGGACCTGTACTATAACATGTACCCCTGGACTCACTGAAACAAAACATGTCTCCTGATCTCAGATCAGTGAAGGTGTGGTCACTGGGGCAACCCTAGTAAGAACATTCTGTCTGGGATTGTGTTTGTGTGTGTGGGGGGGGAGTAATTCTGGAGAAAGAGTCTGTACAGTATCCAGACACACTCTGATCAGATAGGCTGTGATAGACAATCTGTACACAAGTTGTTTGGGTTTAACTGTGTATGTAACAATAACAACAACAGAGAGATAAACACATGCTACTGTGTGCACACATTAGAGTGTCACATGTCCAGAAGGAAAAACTGTGATAAACGCAGATGTGGGATCAGTTTAGGAATGTTTATCAATATGGAATCCAGTTTATCTGTAATGTAATTATATGTGATTCATTTGTGTTTTGTGTGTGTGGATATGTATGAGTACATGCAAGGGCCAGTGTGAACTCTGGCGAGTGTGGTTGTGCGCGTGTGTTATCAGTTGTGATGGATCTACAGTTAGTGTACTGTAGAATCATCTCAAACCAGATTCCACAGCACAGATAACCAGATAACAGAGTCAGATACAGACCTGCGCTTTCCTGCAGAACAGACCAAATGTTACGGCGACAGGTTTGTCCCCTTTCATAAATCAGGTTTGTATGAAAGGGTCTTTATACTGAAGCTTATGAGTGATGCAGCAAAAATTATTTTTGGGCTACTGATGGCATTATAGAAATTTTCACATGCATATCCGTTGTTCATTAATACAGGTAACAGAGTCTTATTTGTCATCATTATGAGGGGGTGCCTGTACAATAAAACAGTTTTCCTGTGTCAATGCTAAAACAAACATCCTTGTTTTAAAAACATTTTAATTCTGTAACTTTTTAACAATAAATGATTATTGATATACATGACATTAAAGAAACATTCTACTAATGTTACTGCAAGAACATTGTTAATAAGTTTGTTGATAGCCAACATTCCGAGAACGTTCCCTGTTAGCTGGAACTGTACATTTTTGTAAGGTTACTTAAAAAAAACTGATAAAAGCAGAAATAAATGACAGTTTCAGCATGAATGTCCTGTCTGCCCCTCTGGATTCATAGTTATAAAGTCTGTTGTTACTTCAGATGTGATACATCATGATGATACAGAAATACCCGGACAGGCCCACAAAGACATGTAATGAAATATACAGCAACTGAGAGATGTGAGCTAGCATGGGCCTGAGTTCTGATACACACATGCTGTGGGTCACAATGCTTCTGAGGGCCCAGCAGAACGCAGCAGTCATGAGGTAACAGTACCAGCTGAGGTGAAGTCCCGCTCTGACAGGCAAACACAGATCACACACGCCGACAGACTCAAAACTCGTCTCACGTTAAATACTGATACGTCAGTCATTCATAAAATCCTTTTCTGTGTCAGAATGAAACTAGGCACGATTTCACACATGTGGAGAGTAAAGTTTGGTGAGGAGATATGAGGAGTGTTTTTTTATTTGCTAATAAAAATGAGCAAAGCCGATAGCTGAACCGAACCTAAACTAAGAGCAGTGTAGTGATAAATAGAAAATATTTATAAGCACCGCCTTGTTTTTAGTCCACATAATCATGCAAAAACACACACGTGAACACAAACTTAGACAGAAACAGTGTTTCAAACAGCGTGCCATGTTTTGGCACCTATCCGATATCAGTCTGAAATAATCATGTCAATGTTTATCTGCTTGTGTCGTCACCAGCCAAACATCTTCTCACGTCAACATTCAATTCACAAACACACTGTCTGCTCTGTATTTACATGAAGCCCTGTTTGATTGACAGTCATACAAAAACAATTATACAGAAAACAACACCATGAGCTGTCAGAATACAGAACAGCTGTAGATGGGAGGCGAGCAACATACAATTACAACATTAGGGGAAAACTACATTTTCTGGAAAGGTGTCATTTGCTTAGGTGTCACATGCTACTGTATGTGGTTGGTAGGGCGTTGGTGTGTAGTTACTCTGTGGTTGTGACATACTGGGTTAGATAAGCCTACCCCAAAGCCACTATTAAATCCCTGACCATCACATCTCCCCCCCCAACACACACACACACACCCCACCATTAAAGACTCTCAGCTCTGACTTCCTGCAGGTTGGAGTGGCTCAGGCTTTTTGATTGGTCAAACATGCAGAAAGATAAATGCAGTACAGTCCACACTGCCTCAGTAAGTCCCAGTGGGGGGTCGGGGGGATCAGTCCTGCAAGCTTTGTGTGAACAGAGGGACTCTGAATCAACAAGCAGGTTGGACAATGAACTGAGACCAGGAACTAAACCCACAAAGGTCAGAGTGAGAAATGGGATTAGGCCTCAGCAGAGGAGGAGATAAGATCTTGTGGTTCCTCTGTGATCTTCTATCTCTTCTATGACATCTTCACCCTCAGGACCCATGGAGAGGGTATTTCCTTCATAACAATCCAGACGTTTTTCCAGCGAATTTCCATCCCAGCAAACAAACACATCTCAAACATCCATCAGATCTCTTCAGACACACACAAGCTTGAAAACATGAGTCTGAATCATGTTTTGACAAACTCTCTGTCAATATAACTGACATGACATGCAGATCCCAGATCTGTGGTCTAAACCTCAAGCCATGAAGAAAGATCTAGATTTACAGATTCACAGCTCTAACTTTCAGTTAATAAATATAAACATATAAACATTATTGTTCAACTGTAACATTGTATTTGTGTTTAATTTTGTTGTATGTATTTGCATGAGTGAAACATTATCAGAAATACAAAAAGACACAAAGAGAGGGAATGCAAAAGTGTGTGTATTTGTATTTGTGAGAGAGAGAGAGAGAGAGAGAGAGGTGACTCTGAGACCTGGGTCAGGGGAAAACACAAGACAGAACCTGCATAAACAGATGTCTGCATCTGATAGTAACAGAGATGCTCCACATTGCATCATCATACTGACCACACAGTCACTTCTGGAGCACACACA